>JAECUM010025118.1:0-76448 GCA_016617855.1 Megalonaias nervosa | reverse complement strand
TATGTATACATACATACATACATACAATCAGTCTCTCACACCTTTATATTATTTTCAATGTCTTTATATATGTTTCAATGCCTTATATGTGCATACCATATTTCACTTTTTCAGGTCCAGTTCCTGACAAGGATTAGTACCAGTACAATGACTGAGGTGACTCGATCCTCCTTGGAACATAGTCTTACAACGGCGTGTGGATTCAGCATTCAACATTTCTACACTGTCGCCTAAATCATGTGATAATTGATATAAAATACATATTACACACGCGGTTTCTTCTGTACATGTCTTCTTCATATACCATGTTTGTAGAATATTCTTCATGTATATAAACGGTGAATGTATTCATATCTGCAAATTTTTATCAATATTTCCATCCATCCATCTATCTACTACTAAGCTCAGTTGTTTGTTATGGGGAGATATGAGTGGCCACATTTTGGTGAATGAAAATTTAACATGTGGCTGCCATTTTATAAACTGGCACTAAAGGAGGAAAGTGGACTCAAATGTTATAAATGTACACAGTCTTAAAATTAGGGCTATTATTGTTTAAAATACCCATCAATTTTTAATGTGGGACTCTCTCGTTAATATGACAATCAAGAGGATGTTGGATTCTGACTAACACGCACACACAGTGACCAACACAACGTCTTTCTGAACAATATCCACATCCATTTACCAACACCCACACTTAATGACTACCACACCAACTATATGGTCATCACCCAAACATACTAACCAACACATAGTCTTATCAACAGCACCCATACCTACTAAACAGCACCCGCACATACCAACCAACAACTATTCTTTCTAACCTGATGATGACGGAATACTATACATATATACAGATATAGACAAGTTAGGCAATTATGAAGTAGTACTTCTTTTCTGAGATATATCAATGGCCCAATAAAACCATGTGTAGTGTTGATTTTTGGCAATCCCCGATTAGTGTCAACACCTCCAGGATTCGGATCCTCAAGTAGTACATCTGTTTCCATTGGCCTCTGCTCGAAGCTTTGACGGAAACCGAGAGCTGCAAATTAGGCGAATCTGCTGTTGTTCCTGCTCCAACTACAGTACATAGTATTCTTGCTCTGCTTCTATCAACTCAAAAAGTTTTAAAATCAATATTGCATTTAAATCAGCCCCGATTCACTACTAACTCAAATACACACACGTTAAGCATGATCGTATTTGTTTACAAGGCTGATAAAGGTGGCAAGTGAAATCTGGGTTCCATTTATTAAGGACAGTTTCATTTTATCATTGATGGACGCTACGTTTCTAAGATAAAACAAACAGATTTCCATTTTGTTCACTAAACCACATTTCCATTGGCGTTATTGTTTCTTGGGAAATAACGTCCTAAACAAGTTAGAAAATGTTCTAACGTGAATCTTAGACTTTGTTGATGAAGAAAATGCGCAAAAAGTATTATCTACATACCATATAATCAGACCCTTGTAATCTCATATTATTAATGCGAGGGGATAGAGCATTACTTCTCATAAAGTCTGTAATAACTTACTCAATAAGAAGAAATACCTACCAATAAAAAATTTCATACTGAAGTCGTTGGGGATGTCGCCCGCCACCCAATGGTTTCCTGGTTGACGACTGTCGTCCGTGGTGATGACATAACTTCAAACGGCCTTAGGTTTTCAACGAGGAAGTTCATATTTAGCCCAAACAACTAGATTCCGGGAGCCCATGTACGATCTGTGGGACAGGAGGTAATAAATTTCGAGGTATTCATTTGTTTTTCTCACTGGTGGCGATAATTAATGATTTCACTCTTGATATTTTCTTTGAATAGATCTGTCAAGAAACACAAAGAACAGGAGGTATTGATGTTGGGGGCTGTTCATGGAAGACATGACTTTCAATCTTTGATCGGATTCCAGTGGCAAAGGTGATGGTTGTGATTTTTCATTAGTTGTATGGGATTTTTGGCTCTCGTTTCTAACTTTAGCTAAATCTTCGAGACGTTGTATGCAGAGTCTGGCTTTTTTAAGATTGGTGTTTTATTCGTAAGCATCATCCATCACATGGAAAACGGTACTACTTCGATTCAGTCTCAGACGTACATCTACGCCATTCAACAAATAATTGCCTTGCAACCAGAGGTCCACATTTAAGCGATCCATCATTTTCATCCAAGCCCTTTTTGGCTTTCTTTTGTCGGTCGTTAAATCCTACATTGTGAGGATCGTCAGCCTCTGTCAACTCCGTGTCATGGAATGCGCTCAACGTATCGGGTTCCACAACACATAGGCGTGTGTTCTAGGATTTGCCCGTAGGTCAGTAGATTCTACAAGTAAAGTCGGTATGGGTAAGTGCCCATGGTGACGAGTTTGTTGTTCAGGTACAAAATGACTTTGCAGAAAAAACGAATGCAAAAGATTATTGACGGACTCCTCTCGAGCATTGCACTTAGATTAGAGTTGTCGGTTTTGAGGACTTTTACTTTCAGGTACAGGTAACTCTTATTCCGATCAATGAAGTATTGATGAACCTATTGATTTCTCGATGGGAACATCATAACTGACAACACGGGATGGAATTCTGTCCACAGGGATTCTAGTATCGTTATCATCGCAGGTGGCATGGCAAAAAAAACTTAGTTCTGTATTAGAACACTCGGAAGAATATCGGTGCATCACGTTTATAATCAAAAACGTCGAAGTTTCTGACTGTTTTTTCTCGTATTATTGTTTTGCCTTGTCTGCGAGGTCTTTGTGGTTTTCGATGTGTCTTTCTACCTAGCCTTTGCAGCTTGTAGGATGACACATTGGCTTTGACAGAATCATGAAGAGAATTTGTAGGTGATTCTCGAGATCTAATGAGCCCTTTCCTGTCTGAATCGAAACCTTTTCTCCTGTATTTAGTAACGATTGTTTGGGATTCTGTTGATGATCATGTTTTGGTTCAATTATTTTCCTTGCGACAAAGTACCATTTTGTAAGGTATGACATCCTTTTAATTTCACAGTCTGAAAGAGAGCGACGATAACATTCCACCCAAATCACCTCCTCGTTGTAGAGCCCTACTCCTCGGTATGCGGCATAAATACATTGCAACTCAGATGAACATCGGTTTCGAAAATGTAGACTTTCTCTATGAAGAATATAATATAACCTCCAAGATTTCCTTTCATAAAAATATGCACACTGTCAACATGATACTTACTCAGAGGAAGATATGATGATGCACAAAATCTAAGTGAATATGATATATGTTTGTTTTGGGTTTTTTTCCTTTATCGTAAGTACCTATTGCTGAATCATCTTTAAATTGAATGACTTCCAGCACGGGGTTTCCCACCACGCTGAACTCAAGGCACATTGTTTTCTTCGTTCACTTGGATAGATCATCAAAAATACCATAAAGAACAGGTTGTTGTTGATGTGTTTGTTGGAATGAGGGCTATCTTCATAAACAAAATAGCAAATAAACTTTGAGAAAATTTTATGTGCAACGTCTTGCCGTCAGCATACGCCATTTTAGACGATGAGAAGATGATTGGTACTCCGATGAGATCGTTCGCAAGTTTTTTCGAGATACTCACGAGTAAGTTATTTCGAGATGTGATACTGAATCTTGTACTTGGTCATGCCCATTCACGGAATACCAGTTAAACTTGGAGCACGAAATAACCATGCGTTACCTCGACGAGGTTAAATCGCAAATGGGTCCCACTTGGCGGGTTAGATCGCGATTGGGGTGAGAGATCAATCGCGTTGCAGAACCCCCTTTGCGGGGTCAGTCATACAGTTGTTTTAACCCAGAGTGAATGTTACGTCACACATTTGTACTATTTGCTAAGTTCTCTTTTCACGCACTTCGTTTTCATCTCGTGTTGCTTTCTCTTTTCCTCTCTTTATATTTGTGCAAAAGTATGTTTTTCTTCTTTTAGACGTTGTAAATAGGTCTCTCGCTCTTCATTCTGTTTCTCTTTGAAATCGACAATTTTTTGCAAGGATGGTAGTAATGGACAGATAAGAAATAGGAAGTGGTACCGTAAAAACTTCATGCCATAAAAAAATATTGCACAAAGCCAGATCCAAATCGATGTCATTCACCTGAATGTGTACTGTTCTTGTACTGTTTCGCAAATGTGAACCGTAAGAAAAATACGTCATGGATACAGAACACATAATCGGTCAGTTATGTGATACGCGTTCTGATTGGTAGCCACCTAAATTCGGTTTTTCGATCCGGATCTGGATATAGCGTTTATACAGAGGTATATTTAAGCATTGTGCTTCAATTCTCAGGACAGTCAAGAATGTGAATGTGAATGTAGAATCTTTCACTTTTATGTCCATCATGTTGTTATAAAGTCAACTTGGGCGATTACACACAAGAGTCTACGTAGAAAGGCAAGGATATTTGAAGACAGTGCTGTTGTTTGGACCTATGGTTTCTATTTAACTCCCTTATTGTTCATCCTCCTCTTACACCTCACTTAGTAGATGTTGCTGCTGGTGTGTAAGTGTAGATGTTGGTTAGTATATGTTGGTTCTGGTCAGTAGAAAAATAAAATTGTTATTATATATTCTTTATGGTACTAACAAATACATTGTAAAACATGGAATTTTTACAGGTAAATAACATATATTATTTATACCTTATCGATGTATATTAGAAACGATTTGCCTTCGTATTTTAGTATAATGTCACGTAGGTATAATAATAGCTATATCTGCTACTAACTGCCGTACAAGGTGGTTATCGAGCATTATATTACCGCTAAAACTATATGTCAGAACGCACCTGTTGTAAAGTTGATAAGTTAGCATGTTGCAGAGTGATGTTCGCTAAACAGGTCTTAAAATTCGATCATTTTGTAAATAAATTTACGGCTATAAGTAACAAACGACGAAAAAATATTGCGAGCCTCTGTTTTTATTAAACAAAAACCGAAAATTGATAAATTGGACATTTACACGATTATAAGGTTAGCATTTTAAGATTTGGTCAGCAGGTTCTATTGGTCAGCAGAATGCTGATTTTATCAGAATTGTCAAGCCTCACACCACGAACCTCACGTATACAAAGACTATTTTTAAATGTTGTGCATATGCATTAAGATTCTGAAATCTATATCAAGGATTTTAAAAGATATTAAACACAGACACGCTTTATTACAGGCATTTTTGACGCCCACAAATATTCAAGGTGGTGTGTATATATGTATGCATGTATGGATGGATGGATGAATGAATGGATGGATGTATTGATGTATGTATGTAGGATTTAACGGCACGTCAGGACAATACTGACCATATGTGTCAAATATAATTTGCTGACGCAACAGCCGAGTATCTCAGCTGAACCGAATATCCATCGACGTTTAGAGATCATATCATAAAACTTGTGTAATCATCGATATTGAGAGAAATCGATAATTAACTACTTAACACGTCAACATGGTGAGGTCGTATTGCATGACTTTAAACAACAACGCTGAGAGGACTGCAGAAAATGTATGTATAATCTCTGATTTATAAATCATGTGGTTGACATCGTACATAAATTAATTCATTTTTGCTATTAGGGATGTCATTAACTAGTCTTATCTGGAATAAGTTTTACCCATTTACTTTATGTTCTTCTACGGTCTCCAATTCGTGCCCTGGCTTTGAATTCGTACAGCGTTTGACACAAAGCGTCTTCTGCAAATGTAAAGGTAAAATGCCGTACGTATTCGCGTACAGTGGGTTGAACTGCAAAGGCGTAGACTATTGGTCTACAGTAGCATAATGTTGGCAAATCTTGTTTGCCTAACGGCTTGCAGTTGAATCGGACTTATAATCGAGTATATACGGTGTTTCCCAAACCTTGATTGGATATTATATGAGTTTTTGCAACTGAACTCTCAACATAGCGTATATAGCTCCGCCCTCCCCACCCCCACCCCCCGTATGGGAGATAACCCTTTCTGTCGGTACCTAAGACAAACAAGTGTAAAAATATGGCGTCTTCATCATTAGAACATAAAGCACAATTGGCCGATCTTCATGGGAATTTTTCTCCCGAATGTTTTAGAGATATCGATTTACCTTCGAAAAACAGACAACTGGGGTTCAAATATTTCAGTGAAGGATATATTCACGCTGTAAACATGTATTGGAGCGGTATTGTTCTACAAGGATATATTTCTGTTAATTGTTCATTTTAAATTGTGTGGGTTTCTGTTTTATTTATTAGGACACGACTAGGCTGTAAAATGTTCGGGAATCATTATTACTCAAGGCAGGCAAAACAGGCAAAAGTCAGGGCCGGACCAGGTCAAGTGCTTTATTTTTTTTGTGGGGGGGGTGGATTCCAAAATTTCAAAAGGACCCTGACCTTTCTCGAAAAGGTACAAAAGCAAACGTCTTTGAGACTGTTTAATCAAAGTGTTTATCATAACCAATAAATGTGCACAAGAATAAAGCGATGGTCAAATTTCTACCGACAAGTGACTCTATGCATGTGTTTGTACGATTTAGGGCTTTTATTAGCGGGGGGGAGGTGGTCCGGAAACCCAGGACCCACCCCCACCCACACCCAATCCGGCCCTGAACCATCGGATAGCGGTAACCATAGCTTGTCCATAAGTGATTTGTTCAGTTACTGAACAAAGGACCACTTTTGGACATAACCCGTGTTTGATAATTGAATATTGCTTAATAAAGGATATTTACAAACTGCATGTAAATATATCCTTGTACAAACGTATTTATTTGAGTTGATTCTCGATGGATTTAACTATTTATGAGGAATTTCGTAAAACTGAATCCATCTCAGGCATTTCTGCATGCTTGTTTTCGGTTTTGTATAAGGCACAAACTTCAAACAATTTTCTAATCGTCCAGGATATCGGTCATTGCTGTTACACGAACCATAACTACACCACTCCACCATTTTTAAATCCCGATGTCGCATACAAAATAACTATTTGTGGTATTGACAATTTGATTAGCTAATAGAAGCTGTCAATGAAAGTTTTGCCGAGAGGTCAATTGCTCATTTGCAAAGTTTGACAGCATCTCTTCGATATAATTATGATTTCTAACATTTGAAACTTAAGTAAATTCACGTTTTCAGTCTTGATGCGTTTGTTTTTGCATAACACTACATGCGGTTTTTGTATGCATCAAGTTGATTGGCTATTCACCTGGTCAACAGACCACCTAGTGAATAGTCTGAAATTGCAAATGTAAACTCTTTGATTTGTATGTAACGTATACTTTCTTTTAAAAATCGATAAGACTTGATGTAAAGTTCTGATAGGGGTTCAGGACTAGTCGTGGTACTTAGTCATGGCATGTAGTTCAAGCTGAAGATAAGGAATGCTATATAAATAAGTGGTCGCAATGCCAGTAATTATTCGGGTCTGGTTTCCAGCCTGTCTATCATTAAAATGAACAGTGTTATCATCTTTGCCGCCCTTATCGGTCTATCCCATCAGGTAAGTATCATGTTTACTGCCCTCATTGGTCTGTCCTGTCAGGTAAATATCATCTTTACTGACCTCACCTGTCTGTCCTACCAAGTGAACAGGACTCTCGTTATATCACACAGTCTTTGATGGATTTAGATTTGTTTATTGGCACTCCAGGTGTGATCGATGGGGTTGAGAGGGGCTGGTGCACTGCCGATTCGGACTAATGAGCTATTAGAGTTTTGCCAGCGACAATGAGGTTGACTATTCCAGGTTTGTATTTCAGGGATCTGGAAGTGATCTATCAGAGTTAGCCTCAGCTCGGCAATGCTACAATCTGCTTCAAGGGCCTAGGCAAAAATCCAGAGCAGCAACAGATGGGTGATCTGTCAGAGTTAGCCTCAACCTGCTTCAGGGCCCTTGGCAAAAAGCGAGATCAACGACTGTCACAGGAGGGTTTGTGTTCTTGAATGAGTTTGTTGAAATTTGATCACTGGCTGCCATCATGGTCTTGCATAGGTTTGTTGGACTTTGATATCACTGGCTGCCACTGCCGATAATGGCAGGTTGCACACTATTAATACATAACTCTAAGTTCAAGTAATCTTTGT
The DNA here is from genome assembly GCA_016617855.1 of Megalonaias nervosa. Taxonomy (NCBI): domain Eukaryota; kingdom Metazoa; phylum Mollusca; class Bivalvia; order Unionida; family Unionidae; genus Megalonaias; species Megalonaias nervosa. The sequence continues at coordinate 68,390 of JAECUM010025118.1, read as the reverse complement.
CATATTTATATGCTGCTCTGAATGTGTTAGCGATCTTCTTTTAATTAGGGCACCATGCGTTCAATTGAACAACGTTTGAGTCCTGCTGATCAGAGTGGTTCTGTACCATCTAATTAGGTATTCCCTATGTCTTAGAAGATGCAGAAATTTTTCAACATAAAACATACATATGTTCCCCTTCGTCAACTAACTCATCCATGAGAGCAATGTATTACTATTGGAATAGCAAATATCCTAGGATTGTGAATCAGTGTTGGATGATGAGGGATATTCTTACCAATAGGTGTTATCATCGTGTGTGCCATGTAAATAATGGAGACCCATATCAGTGTTCCTTGACTCTTCTGTGCAGGTGCTCTATCATTATTTCCGGTTTTGTCAGAAAGAAATCGAACAACTGCATTCAGCAGCAGAAATCTGTTAGGACTTCGTTCTGACAATGAAAACTCTGGATCGTCCATATTACATATTAATTTCTCATAACTTGCAGAGCTGTTTATCTGCTGTTGTATGGCTGCCACCGTTGTACAGTTTTCAAGATGAAATAACACACATGTTAATTACGATGACGATTTGTAATGTCTAGATAAAATAGAGGAAGGGTTCATATTTCAAGATTCGAGAAACACAAGTAACATTACAAGCTATAAGCACTTTTATTTTTTTATTGGGTGCACAAATTTATTTTTTAACAAATTTAAAAAAAAATTAGTATCTTGAGATGTAAAGAGCGCAACACATTTAAACAGATTAGATGAATTGCAGAAGAAAACAATATTAATTATTTTGATTCAAAGATTCTTAAAACTTGCAAATAATATAATGGAATGACATTTGCCTTCAAGATGTCGCCCATCACAATATAAACACATATCCATTTATTAATAATGGTACTCAATCTAATTCATCATTAATGGCCATCGTACAAACACGCTGTGTCAGAAACAAGCGTTATTTAAATAGTACAGCTCCTTATCAACCAGTTTTAATTCTGCATGTATGACATGATAATCTTGAACGTTCCAATATTCTGTTTTTTATTTTGAAACAGTCATCATGGAACTCATGGCAAAATCGTACTACAATGAATTGTGAATTCTAATTCTTGACAAGTATTTTTTTAATATCATCCCGCTAATTTTGCTAAAAAAAATATGGATTATTCTTTGTTTAAATATAAAATAAGTGCAAGCAAAATTAGCACAGTCTGGATATTCTCATATCCATAACAAAAACATAAGTTTGAAGTGTATTTATCAATAATGAAATTCATTTTGCGCAACGTACGTATTCTTGGCCGTAAAGAAATCTCACTATGTCAGGTTCTATTTACTAATTGGCTCCTTTAAAAACAAAGTAATGATCACGAAATCAGTTTCCAAACTCGCTATTATTCCCAAACACGTATATTAGAATACAAAGTACGTTTGTTTAAAAAATGTAATGTAGCAATAAGTGAATCCTAATTTGTATACTGTTTTCATAAAGTTCCATATTCACCGCTACATTGAATGGCCCTCTTTTGAAAAGTAGGATTCCTGCCTCCGAGCATTCAGAATGAATATGTAGATAACTTAATCTTTTTATGCCCTTTTAGGTCATCACACTATGTATTTATGACCATGTGACTTCAAATGAGCACAGCAGAAAGTATACATTACAATTAATTTAATTGATAGAATCAACTCGATTACAGTATTGCAATTAAAAATGAGTACAATATATTAATCTTCATAAAGGGTTGTTCATCTGTTTAAGCCATAATGGTTACTGTTGTTACGGATGAGTAACTTCAACATGACAATTATGCGTTGCAAGGATGATTTCAAAATTAAATATGAAATTGAATTTTTGGGCGAAGTTGTGTATATTTAATGAAATTAAATTACTGTTTCTAGTGATAGTTAATTGTCTATGCAAACCTATTTGCGATTGCAAAAATTCTATATAGATATTGCTATCAGTTAGAATTAATTACAATGCATAGTTTCTGCTGTCCTCGTGTTAAGCCATGTGATCAAACTACATGGTGTAATGAAAGGCATATAAAACTTAACAGCCGCAAGGCATGGCTTGACCACGAGAGCCATTTAACATCAGTTCGTGCTTCTATCAAACTGTGATTTTCATTCAGATTCTAATTTTAAATTGGATTTTTTAAATTTTAAACTTCACTGATTATTTCCAGACAAACCCAACACATCCGCCACATACTACGCACGCAGCACACACCACTCATGAGCCGATGGAATATGAAATCATTCGTTTCTACTATGACTCCATGACGGTAATCTCTCTCTCTCTCTCTCTCTCTCTCTCTCTCTGATTCTTCTAAGATGTTTGAATTTTCTTTAGCATCCATTTCTTGATCGTTGTTATTTCCATTAGTCTTTTTCCAATTAATTTTTAGTCTCATGTGATTATATATGAGTTTTCTTCAAAAGTTTCCATTTCTAGCGTATTTTTTACCCCTTACACATGTATGTGCATAACGTATTTTCACATACATACAATACATACATACATACATACATACATACATACATACATACATACATACATACATACATACATACATACATACATACATAATTTGAAGATCTACACCAGTGTTCCTGTCCTTGTACGCCAAAGATACTGAAGCACCCATTTGGATAGATATTGATTCCATCAAACTGAATTATTCATCTTCACCGATTAATGACGTTGCTATTGTAAATATGACAAATTGGTGAAGAGGTACAACGCGGATTTTGTTATATGTATTTTATGTGGTAACATGTGGTATTCGTGAGAACATGGACGCACAGAAACGTATCATAAATGTTAATATTGCTACACTACACAGAGAGCTTCTAGCAAACGTTTGCACCGCTGATCGCACCAGCAAAGGAAATTGAAGCGAGGACTGCAGGGACAACGGAAGAGGTAAAGAAAGTCGCGAAAACCACCGCGGCGATGATTGGAACAGAAGATGAAAATAGTTATGTCATTAAGACAACTAGACTTGTCAAAGATATTAAGAAACCCACGAGACAACTGCAGATATTATTCGACGCTTGCCAGGCACAAGTGAAACATTTCAAGAAGGTTTTGGTATATCAAGAGGCGATAGCGAGGAAATGCGTAAATGAACTTGTTGTGTTCGCAAAAGGGTCTCAGGTCCTCGACGAAAGAGTCGCAGAGGTAATTAAGAGTTTTCCAACAATACGACACCCCAAGTATCAACCAATGATGGAAACACCAACTCGAATGGATCCTTGAAAATCCCGTACATGCTGATATTTGCAGATTCACCGATTGGAAAGCGTGGGCATCAATAGTGCAAGAATTGTTTATGAGGTCTCGGTCTCGGATTCAGAGTGCTCGGTCTCATACCCGGAGTTCTCCACTCCAGAATGATCTCGAATCACAGAGCCATCTCGCGAGTGGGCAATACAACTTTCAACAGTCAAAAGCAATAATACCGGGTTGATTTTCCGACACAGTTAATGCGTTGCCTCTAGTGCCCCGTCCAAGAACAAACAAAAGAACCACCAAGCAGAGCATTTGTGAGATTAGAAGTGCAAGTCGTTCCCGCGGGAACACAAACAACTATCACCAATGTTTATTTTAATGCGTAAGCTCATTCATAATCGCGTGGTCTCCGTGCGCGAAAACGGTGATTAAATTGGGGAATATCCATCGATTGGTGTCAAACTCATATTCGAGGAAAGGTTCACACTTAAGCGATATCTCTTTGACCGTTTAAAATTTAGTATGTGAGCAAATTCGCTGCTGCAAACATTCCACATAGATATCGTGTTTCAGATCTTTTGCAACAACAATCTAGGGAACTTTTTTCGATTTCTTGGTGTTTTTGCCAAACCCTGTTACAATCGAGTACATTTTGGGGCCAGTCCCAAGTATTTGATTGGCTTTCCCGCGTATTCGTCTTTGAATTGTCCTTATTGTGGATGTTACTAAAAAGTGGATGATCTTACTCATTATCGCTGGGATCAAATTTGTTTACTACATCTGGTTAATCTAAGTCCACTTGCACATCTTTGGATGTGGTTACGCAAGATCAACGCACACGGCTTACACGGACTCCAAGCCGCAAATGCAACTTCAGGTTTCGTACGTGGACGATATATTTGGTTTCAGTCCGAAGTTACGGGACAAATTTGATGCATTCGGTAAATTTGCGTGCGGATTCATTCACCATTCAACACTAATACAGGCAAAACCATCTGCGAAGCACCACCAACGCCTCAGGAGCAACCCGAAATCATTATGGGTGTAATGAAGCTCGTCTGGATACTCCAGATCAGTTTCAAAGATTCATCCATGGAAGTTGTTTCTGTTGTATTTAAGTACGTGTTTGTGAATGTCTATGTGCGCGAGATCAATTAATTCAGACCCTCCAACAGGTATGGGCTGCATCACTGCGCACCCATAAAGACTGTTGTCCTCAAGATTCATAATGTAACAGTTTGGCATAGTGGAATCATCCCCGTCCACGTTTGGGTTGCTAGCTCTATCTTATAGGTAGCCAATGAAATCACCCACGCATATCACGTTGCAGAAACAGATGCTAGTAAATATCGTTGAACAACTTCAGCTTCACCTGGTTTATGACAGGAGCTCATCCCAGGCAATTCTCGGTTTCGAAAGTAGTTCAAGGGAACAAGCCTGTTTTCATGCTTGATTGCAAATGATATCTTAATCTTATCTTGTTTGCGTACAAGGAGAGCTGTTACCAATATAAATTGGTTATGACAACAAGAGATTTTATAAATACCATCTCCCTTCCGCGGTATTGCTCCAGCGCATCCGACCACACTGTAACAAAGCCGGTATGGGATTTGTTCAGCTACTTGCACTGTGTTTTCAATGGAATCAAGACATTGGACACTCGCGTAAGTTGCACACTGGACTTTCAGTAATTATGAACGGCTTAACCCTGACATCGTCGTCAAAGTGGGCGGTGGGTGGGAATAAAGGCCTGCAGTCAACTGGACAATCAACATTTAAAAGCTCGTTACGTCATTACTCTTGTAAAATATTGATTTATTATTTTTAAGTGACATAGATGTTTCCGTGGTGCGATATCATTATGTGTGGATAAATGATCCATAAATGGGACGATGCTGCACACAACAGTTTTTTGTCAACCATTACCTTTTACGGTGGTAGAGTCAATGAGAAACCACAGCCGACAATTATGCCCAAGTCTGGTACAAATATTTTGAAATTTACAGCGGTGCAGCGACAGATGATGTCAGTGACTTAAACAGGAAATTATATGGTACCAAACTGAAGTTCACCAAGGTATTGTTTGTATTTTCGAGGCTGGTCTGTGTCCATTCAATCAAAAAGTGTCATCATTTCCCCATTGATTACCGATCGTGGTTGAACATACTTTGGTCTTACTATGTAACTAGATCCTCGTAAAGATATGTTGTTGTTGTTGTTATAGGGTTTAACGCCATTTTTCAGCACAAGATAGGCTATACATGGCGGCCAGTATTAATGGTGGAGGAAGAACCCTGGAAAATCCCGGGAAGAACCACCGACCCACGAGAAGCTACTGGCAGGCTTTCTCACGTACCCACGTTAGCCGAGCCTGGACTCGAACTCACGCAGACAGAGGTGAGATGGCAGTGATCCGTAACGGTCAGCGCCTTAGACCACTCGGCCACTCGGGGCCTCCGTAAAGATATGTATATGAAAATATGAAGCTATCTTCTAAGCATCTGGAAATCATCCATCTCAAACCCCCTTTGGAATATTTTTCTCGAGTATCTTGCATAACTTTTATGAATCTCATTCTTGATTACCTCAGCGTTTTTATGGTTGAAGATTACACAGGGATCACTATAAAACCATAGTTGTAATGTTATAAATGGTGTAAAGCCATTTCTGATTAAATCAAAACACTGCCTCTGATGAATTCAATGTTAACAACAACGTCAGCCTTAAATCCTGAAGGCATCGCCTTCTCACCCACCTGCTGTAAAGTTCATACAATTCTTGGATTTTTATTTGATAAAAGTTTTATTACGTTTCCGTTTGAAGTATATTTGCTTAAATTCTGGAATGGTTTGTTGGTGAACATACTTGATAACTTCAACAACGATGGTGGCTGCGATGCGTCTATGATTTTGTTCTTTCCCAACTGTGCATGTAATTTAGTCGCGCCAATATTGTCACGTAGAGGAATTTTAATATTTAAGTGTACTGCGGTTTCACCAAACTGTCCTGCAGTCAGACACGGATCGACCACGAGTCCTAATAGCTCAAGTATGTCATCTTTTGGTGCGCTTCTTGGTATTTATGTATTACATAAGCACACGGATTGATCTAGTTCATCAGGGAGAAGTTGCGGTTGTTCATGTACGAGTCGGAATAACTCAAGTATGCAATAGGTTGGTATTTGTATCTCGTGCATTCGCACGAGTTTTTTCAACTAATTAACACTGCACCGGTGGCCTAAGTGGTTAGATCGTCCGCTTCGGATGCGGGAGGTCGCCGGATCGAACCCAGGCCGGGCCATATATAAGACATAAAAATAGTACTAGCAGCTGCTTCGCTTGACGCTCAGCATTAAGAGATTAGCGTCTGGAATAGTCGACCTAGTGTCCAATTGTTAATGCTACGATAAAAATCCAAATCACACACACACACATACAACAAATTAACGGTAAGTATACTGTTTTATAAGTGAAAGTCATTGTTTAAATTCCAAAGTGTGTAATTAACTTTGGAAAACAATTTTACTTTACTGGGCTCAGATACTGCAATCGCTTCAATCCTGTCTATTATTTCGTTGATGTTTCTCACCCTTTTGATCAACAGTAAAGACGTTGTTGGGTGGTTATACAGTCATATTGTTCGATGTCTCCAGTCATAGTTTATATACTTGACACGTCTAATCTTCGCCGGCGCGCACGATAATAATCGAAAATAAATGCACATGATCGGCAAAACAAATTACGCGAATTTACTCCGATGCCACATTTAAAGCATGATCGAACACCTAGACCAAAATGGTAACTCGATCATATGTGATTTACAGCATTCCTAATGAGATGTTCTGCCGCAAAGTTAATATTTTTCTAAGTATATATATATATATATATATATATATATATATATATATATATATATATATATATATATATATATATATAACCTTTTCAGAGGGTTTTGTATCATTTATTCATATTCTTTGTTATTGCATATTGTTATTACATATTAATTCATTGTTATGCATACGTCTGAGTACCATTAGTGTTTTTATGCGTTATGCAAAAAATATTTCTCCAATTAGTTTATCCTTGGTGATCTTCGTTACTGCTACTGTACTGAGTAATTGTTTAATGTCATTATTTGAGTGTTCAATCGTTTCATTATTGGTAATGGGGAGGGTTCTATTTACGGAAGAGACTCATTTTTGGATACACAGTTAAGATAAAATATAGCTTCACAAAGAAATTTATAACAGCAGAATATAGTGACGATCAATAATGTTATTTCTACAGTAGTATTTTAGCTACATGTGTAGTAGAGTTACAATCAGTAATAATGTACTGGCCTGTTATCTGGCAGATTTGGCTTTGCAGAATCGTTTACGGTGCTAAGAGTTGTAGTAAATGTATTTTTGATAATTAAATACATGTATTTCCAAAAACATTTATAGCGTTACAAAGTTTTATGCTAGCCGATATAACAACCCGAAACCTTTAGCGCTAGCTTTATGATAATTATTTATTGCCCCATACCTCATACACTCGGGTGTGACGATGGGGGTAAAAGCAGTAAAATCATAGGGCGTAAAAAGCGTTGACCTATAGCACCTACGGGATCCAAAAGCCCCATAACGACACTACTACAGCCGGAGAAGATTAAAATTTATTTTCAACTCAAGAGAATGTGCATTTCCAGGGATTAGGATTTAATATTATCATATCCAAAGGAATGTGCATTTCCGGGGATAACTGATTTGCTTTTACATTCACATCCCTATTTCTAACCTGATGTAAATAAAATTAGTATGACCCAAAAGTAAAGATACTATTGAGCACGTGCATTGTGACGTCATGGGATAATAATTTGTGCTGTTGCTTACAGCATCAGATGATCGTACGCCGCAATGCAGACTGTAACGTCTTTAGATTGAGTAATCAAGAGAGAATAGATGTACACACTGACGATGGAATGAGAAACCTAGAGGTAATATAATTTTTAAAATTGTCAGTTGCTTTTGTTTGTTTTATTATTTTCAATTTTTTTGACCAGCAGCCATTTAGATCTGTAAGAAATAATGGTTGAAGCTGTTTTCGTGATGATTTTCGTGGGTGGGGGATCTGGAAACTCAATTTTTGTATTATTTAAGGCCAAGAAAAACTATCAGTTACTGGCATTTATGATTGAACACATATCCGTAGCTTGAGAATAGGTCTTTATTACTGCAAAAATCACTCGGTCTTCTGGCAAAAAAAATATATATATTTACATTCTACGTAGATGCAGCTTCTACATAGGGTTCTGTAAATTATAATTATTCTTTATATTTTTCATTTCTTTATTTTTTGCATTCATTCAATCTCTCTATCTCTCTATCTCTCTCTCTCTCTTTCTCTGGATATACACACAGCGCACACACAGACAAAGACATCCTACGTATGTTGTATGCAATTTGTATTTTTCATTCAGGCCAAGCTCCTGCCCATGATAGATTCCACCGGGAAACATGAGATACAGATGTCCACCCTTGAACAGCATATTCAGCAAATCTGTGGAAAAGGAATACTGCATTACTACACAATCGGTCTTTAAAACAATGAATTAGGTATCTGATGTACATTTACGTTAGACATTGTTGGCATATCCATCCATCCATCCATCCATCCATCTATACAAATGGACATAAATGCATGCATCTAGTTAGTATAACCCTTGAGATCTCTAGTATTCCTGATACAATACGTCGTATTATGTTCAAATACTGTTTTTATTCATGGACTAGAACTCTCCTCAAATAAAGGGTAACAAGCTGAGAAAAAAAAATGGAAACCATTTTAAAGTTTGAAGGCTATTAGATTTACATTAAACTAACGCATCTGTAATACTGAAACAATCTGTAGAGGTCAAAGGTAAAAGGCTCGTTACGTCATTACTCTTGTAAAATTCACGAATGAATTAATGTCCATCATGTGCTTTTGATACTTTCTAAATAACGATAAGGTATTTCCCAATAAACATCCTTACCGTTGTTGTTGTTGTTGATCTTGTTATAGGGTTCAACGCCATTTTTCAGCACAAGATAGGCTATACATGGCGGCCAGTATAAATGGTAGAGGATGAACCAGGGAGAACCCCGGAAAGAACCACCGACCCACGAGAAGCTACTGGCAAGCTTTTTCACGTACCAACATTGGCCGAGTCTGAGACTCGAAACCACGCAGACAGAGTTTAGATGGCAGTGATCCGTAACGGTGAGCGCTTTAGACCACTCGGCCAATTGCTCCCCCCCCCCCTTACCGTGCCTAAGTGAAGATCGTTATTCAATGAATCTGAATAATAGCACACACTCAAAATGGTTTATGATGAATCTGACACATATAAGGCATCACATCCGCTTGCGGGACAGATGACAATGTGTATTGTTAATGGTCGCAATATCAGACCTGACTCATCTTCAGTTGATGTCCATCGCAGGCATGATATCTGTGAGTTATTAACAACAATTTATAAGCTTACACTGTGGTGGGTTTCAGGTTCAACGATGTGAGCTTTGAAAGCCAGTTCACGTTTCGGTCTCACTGGACAGTTTATCTGGTAAATTTTCATCCGACAATGACCTATTAGAGAAAAATGAGAATAATTTTACACGGAAGATACAAATAAAAACAAACTAATGATTTTTGTAGAAAGCATGAATGTGAGATTTTGACTGCGGCAATCAGGATAATTCCTTATACAACTGGTGGCTTTTATACTGAACCAACACTGCCACCAACCCCTCTTTCTTTACATTCATTTTGGACAGCAAAGAGCTATTTTTAATATTTTCCTGTGACAGAGCAGCTAAAAGAATCACTATGTGCCTTATGCATAAATAAAGTTCACTAGTACTATAACAAATTAACATACTTTTCATCACCCCTCAACCATCTCAATTTTTAGATATTAACCTCTGTAGTAGACATACTTAAATATGTAAGGCAAGTCGGCTGTTCATGTGCAGCCCAAGTTACGCATTTGATCTGCAGTGCTAGTCTAACTTTGACAGGCAGTCACCAAACAAGCCAACCCATTTTCAAGCCTAACGCAAAGTAAATCTAAACCACATTACAGATTTAGCTTCTGTGTGAATTTATAAATGCTAGGCTTATAATAATTAGGTTCATGCCTTCTACCTTAAAAATTAGGGAGGTGTCAAAATACAAAACAATCCAGTGAGACCTTAAGAATTTCTATGCCAGTCGGATTAGGGGAAATGCTTCTCAATTTCAAAGCTTTTGGCAATTCTGAATAAAATGCAATAAGGTGTCAAAATACAAAAATGCAATAAGGTGTCAAAATACAAAACTATCCAGTGAGACTTTCTGCCTGAACGTGTTACAGTTAATAAATGAAACAGATCTTAAGGAGAAGAGTTCATGAGAACGAGGAATAAATCTCACAGTACTACTATACGGAAATTGTCGTAACGGTAACAACACAAACGTCTTTGCTCATAGGTAACAATTTTGTGCCAGGGAACGAAGCACACTCCTTACAGATTATCTCCAACTACATGAGTGCCATAAGAGTGAGTTTCATTGGTGTTACATATCGAGTTATATTTTATTTTTGGGATTTCAAAAACAAATCCCTTAAATTTGACCAAAGTGCGCAGTTAATGCTCTACCAGATAAAAACATCCAAAAACATCTCGATTTAAGGTGCTGTTCATTTACAATTCTTGGTCTTACGTATATATAGATTTTCTGCATCCAGTTGCCTTGCACATGTAGTCACTTTGTAAAACTTCATGTTTATCCGCCCGACGAAATTATTTTCTCCTATATCCTATGTAGGTGACAGGAACCCATAGTTTTTAGACCACGTTATATGCTTAGTGGGACACTCTTTTATTAAACTGTTTTGTTTGGGGTTTTTTTTTTAACTTAAGCCTACGGTGACTTCTCTTGCCCTTGTGCCAGTACAAGGTCTGAACAAACTGCTGTTATAATGCAATGTGCCAGCGTAGTATTAAATTTTGACCCCGTTGAATTCTGACCCGGCAGGATCTGCTTTTAACGTTGAAAGTTGACTCAGGGTCAGTTCTTAACGTTGACCTTTGATGTTTACAGTCGTTGATTAGCTTTGAGTCTTTATCAGATTTCCGGGTCATTCTTTTAACGGATATTGTTTCAAGTTCCGCATACACGGGTTCATGAATCGTCAAAATGGAAATGAATAGTATGTATAAAATCAACAAAAGAAATGGTAAGCAGTACATGCTATCATGAATGGATATGTTTATCTTCCTTGTTTGAAAGGGATATGATGTAATTTTAGTTTGTACTGCGGCTGGTGTATAATACTGATTCATAGCAATGAGTGTGGTTGGTGGAGGGGGATAGTCGAGATCATAGTATAAAGATGAAGATGATCAGCCTATGAGTCGTTAATTTCATTGGCTGTTCCGACATAATAAATACCCTTCTACCTAGCCTGTGTTACATCAAACGACACCAACTTGAGAGCTGTGTAACGTCAAAGGCGCTTTTGAAGGACTAAATTTCAGTCATGTTCTTCTTCAATTCTGATTTTGATGCTGTTAAGAAAGTTTGAAAATGGACTCACAGCCCTATAACGAAATTATGAAATATTTAACAGAGAAGACGGGGGCCCCGAGTGGCCGAGTGGTCTAAAGCGCTGATCGTTACGGATCACTGCCATCTCACCTCTGTCTGCGTGAGTTCGAGTCCAGGCTCGGCTAACGTGGGTACGTGAGAAAGCCTGCCAGTAACTTCTCGTGGGTCGGTGGTTCTTCCCGGGGTTTTCCAGGGTTCTTCCTCCACCATTAATACTGGCCGCCATGTATAGCCTATCTAGTGCTGAAAAATGGCGTTAAACCCTATAACAACAACAACAACAACAACAGAGAAGACGTATCCTAAACGTATGAAAGTTAAATGGAAATAAAAGTAAGTTTCGTCGGGACTGTAGAAACTTTCTGGCAGAAAAGTGAGTATTGTACAGAAAAGGAAATTTAATATACCTGCGGGTGTTGAAGGAAAGAGAGAGGATGTATTAGAGGCCATAGGGGCATTAACAAAACGTGAGTCATATTTATTACTTAAACTTGCGCTGAAAATGTGTTTTAAAGGGGCATATCTACAGTTTAATATAGAATTTTGTATGTAAGTTAATTTATTCACAAATAAACACAACCGATCGAAATACACCTTTGAAAGTCAACTTTTGTGTTAATTTAATTTAAGTCAGAAAGATGATATTAATACAACGCAAGTGTAACGATTTATGGAGAAAGAACAAACATTTACGTAGTTATCCTTGCAAAATTACATTACAATATTTGATAAGAATTTCAATTTAAAATTGAGCAATATCTTTACGGATTAATATCTAATCTTGCAACACAATCATAACTGACTAATTTAAACCCAAATATCAGACACACGTTGCCACCTCCCTTTAATAAGTAATGATGTATCCATTAAACTTAATTTTTTATCCATGGCGCTTGAGCAACAAACGCACGACAATTTTTGTTTCAGTTTTGATGATATATTAGTTATCTATTTAAAATGAATGCAGTCATACAGGAAAATAAATATAAGAGATTTTAACGTAAATTTTATACTAAGAGGATCGATGGTCAGGCAAGCGCTTTGGACCTTTTACAGTTCAAATTAAAAAAAATTTTATTAAACACAAAGCTTAATGCCATCGATCTAATTCATTAGTTCGGAACGCCAAAGCTGTCTTAATATGAGGATTTTATTTATATTATGTACCTAATGTATTGTTATGTACTTATTTGAGTATATAATGTTGTTGTTTTTATATTACGTATTTATTACATTATATGATGTGGAGTTTGTTATTATCTTATATGGTATCTTTATTATTATTATTATTATTATTATTATTATTATTATTATTATTTATATATATATATATATATATATATATATATATATATATATATATATATATATATATATATATATATATATATATATATATATATATATATATGATGTAGATATATCTTTATATTATGCAGAATCTCCATTTTATTATGCACATTCATTATTAGATTATGTACATTTCATATTTTGTTATGCGGATGTTTTATTTTTATTATGTAGATACTTTCTTATTATGCAAATACTTTATTATGTAGGTACATTATTGCTTATTATAAGATCTGCTTTTCTTATTATAGTACGTAGTCAGTATATAATTATATATTACGTACAAACTTTATTATAGGAATTGATATAACAAAATAGGTACATAATATAATAATGTAACTGCATAATATAAATAAAATTATCATATTAAGACAGCTTTGGCGTTCCATACATTATTTCTGTGATTATTGTACAAGGAATGGTTAAATCACGTATCGACGAAAGTTCTCCTAGTGTTTCACAAAATAGCACACTAAAACTTTAAAATATATTGAAAAAACTTTATTTCGGCTGCAAAAATATAAAAGAGCGATACTTACGCAAGGGATGTTAAGAAGTGCTTTAAAAAGTGCGTTGAAGACTGTAATGTATGCCAAGGAAAAGCTTACAAAAAGTTCGTCAAATGTTTTCATACTCAAGTAATCTCAAAATATCCTGTTCACCTCATTTTACAAAATATCAATTTGTTATCCCTCTTCCCTTTACTAATATTAAAGGTTAAAATCAGGGTGCATATGTTTTATACAAATTTCTTGTTTCATTACAATTTGTGATGTTTCGTCTACACTATCATTAAATATTGCTTGATTTTCTTTATTATTCCAGGAAAACAAGTACGTTGTTATGTTCGCCGAGTAAATGGGTAGATGCTGGGGCAGAGCCTAATAAAATTTCTGCAACTTTAGTTAACAGCTTGGATAAATTCATACGCACCCACGGAAGTCGGGACACTTTAATGACGGACCAGGGCAGAGAATTCTGTAATGAACTCAACAAGTTAATTTGTGAGAAAATGGGGATAAGCCACAAAATCGCGTCTCCATATCACCCACAAACCGGAGGTCAGTCGGAACGTTTCAGCCGTACTCTTTTTAACATGCTCGTCAGCTTTGTGAACAAAACCTGCGACGATTGGGTCTCCAAGTTGCCACAAATGCTATTTGTTCTTTTAGGTCTATTAGCTCAAAAACCTTGCTTTTGGATTGAATTATTTGCGGTTTATTTGTTAGCTTTCACATTCTAACTTGTACAAACTGTCTGCCTGTTTTAATATTAATTTTGTGTTTTCTGGAATCGTACATCGAACATGATAAAAGAATGTCAATTTAAATTGTTTGTTTATTATTTCTTGTTTGCTTTCTTTCTTGGTTTAATATTTTTGATAATTTTTCATTTGTCACGCAGTTAAACTAACTAGCGTACATGGTGTTTTAAAGCAGTACATGTATTTCTTAACATTGGACAAAAGATGAAGATTATATAACTGTATTCAAGCATTTTAATATTTTTGGTGAATTATATCTCCCCCAAAGAGTGGAGAGACACATTGGTTTGGCTTGAAATGTTTACCATGCCGGGAGGATTTGCAGAGCGCAACGTTCGGCAAGGTCAATGTCATTGTAATATTTTGAGGCCAAATAGAATATGTTTCGTGTCCAGGCCATATCTTCCTTATGTCTTTGAGGGATGTTGAAATTGCTTGGCACAAATTTGCACAATATTAAGACCATGTTCAGAGCGCCGCTTCCAGCCTTGTCGGTTCATAATCAGTGTGCTATTTTGGGATAAAAAGGTCAAATATTATTTATATTTCGTTTTCATTTCCCCTCCATATCACCCTTACGTTTTTGAGAGATTTTGAACAAATGACACAGAACAGAAGTTTAAAGGCAGCAAAACCTTAAGTAAAAAATTCCGTTTTGTAAATTTGATTGCTTCTAACAATCTCTATGTACTCTTCTGAATTTCAAGATTAATGGAATATTTGCTATCCAGGTACAATATAATTTATTTCTATGTTAAGGAAGCCATTTTTTGGAATCTGTTAAAATGTAATACATGTACCGGTAAACCGTGCTAAACTGACTATATTTGATGGTGGCGGGTTTTACGTTTTTCTTGAAATAAAAATAAGAAATGTATTTTTTAAATTTCAACCCGGTTCAAACCCACGACCAACAGTCCACCTTATGTATCGTATTACAGTAACTGCACCTTAGACCACTCGGACAATCGGACAGATACTAGGATATGATTGATGAAAAGGCAGCCGAAATACCATGTTGAGCGGCGAAGCCTTGAACGACTATGGGAGTGGGGTAGGGTGATAAGATTGTTAAAATCTAGAGGCTTTGAGGTAGCATTTCATGTATTTCAGAGCCCTAAACATCTTGTTGAGACGTTCTGAAACTTGCTACTGTTGAAATACTGTAAAAATAAACAAAAAACACTTTTCATGAACAGACTCAATGAATCTAGTCTGCTAATATCTTGGTTGTGTTATTGCTTTCAAGGAATCATCTTTTCCGTAAGCATTGTATTGTAGAAAAATAAATTTCACCTCGGTTTCCTGAGTGATAATTAATTAAATGGTTCAGACGGAGAGCATCCTTGGATGTCATGTGGTACAGTTGCGATAATATTATAGGACTGGATATCGGTGGGGTGAGGGGAGGGATACGTAGATCAACGATAATAGAGCTATTAGCATCTCGATTTCTCTGAAGGACAGAACCGATAGCGGGTGACTTCTGACTTTTTCGAGGCCGATTGATATCATAGGATTTTATTTTTGAATTTTTGTTTCCTTACACAATGATGCGAGTCAAACAAGCGCTTAGGAGACACACTTTACGGTGATTATAAAAAGTGCCTCTTTATTATACTTCATAAAATAGCCACTAGATTGCTGTTAAAAAAATCGATACAATCATGTATTGTGCAGTTGTTTACCTGCCCTGTTGAACCTCGCCATTTTACCGAAGTGAAATACAGAGATTCATCTATCTGTTGGTCCAATTTGTCCAAAGCAAAATTCATTTATTTTGAAATTATTCCGCGGTTTTTGCCATTTGTTTAGAAAGTGTTGAGCGGAGAGAATTACAGTAGTGACAGATGAACAACGTCATTCTATTTCACACAATTGTGTCTTTAAACTAAAAATAAATTCTTAAGAATGACACGCGGCTGTGGATCAAAAATCAACCTTGAGGTTTGATCGCAGAAAATTTTATCAGAAGTTCATAATATCACCTGAAGTGGTCTTTATTTAACAGGACATTTAAAAAGGGTCCGTTTTTAATCACATTAGTTGAAAAATGGCGCGGCCGAGTCAGAATTCGACAAGGATCAAAATTTAATACTACACCGGCATTCCAGGGACAACAACTCTACCACTACCAGAGTTAATGAACATGTTTCCTAAACTGAAGTATGTAGCGACTTTTCGATCTCCTGTGTAAAGTTTACCTTGCAATATGCTCTGATTTGACATAGAATACATCTGCATCAGCACTACATTTCACGTGCCATACGCTTGATTATTTTTTTTTCATGGTTGCACCTCATTCAGACTGTTTAAAGTATGTGACATCCGCAAATACAAATTATTCGCTTGGACCTAATGTTCATACTGTGTGATTATTTAAAGATTCCAATATTATTTCAAGATTATTAAGCTTTTATCTTGAAATCAACATCAGAGAGATTCGTGCAAGTTGCTTTTAATAACTTGCAATGACCGATCTGGTGGCCTAAGTGGTTAGAGCGTCCGCCTCGGATGCAGGAGATTGCGAGTTCGAACCCTGGCCGAGTCATACCAAAGGCATAAAAATGGCACTAGCAGCTGCCTCGCTTTGCGCTCAGCATTTAAAGGTTAGTGTTAGGATTGGTCGGCCTGGTGTCATGATAATGTGACTGGGTGGGACATCATGCTACATGTCTGCGGCATGATGCCCCAGTGCTAGACATCACTATCAGCTGCCACACTGCAGACATCGTAGCGATACGACTGCAAAATAGTTAAAGTTAGGTTAAAATCTAACACATACACACACATACACACACACACACGCACACACACACATAACTTGCGTTGCTTAAGATCATAGACCCTAGCATATTGAAGAAACTTGATAAATGTATGTATTGAGAGTATCATCAGTTATAAAATAAGTCACTGTGACATACTTTGTTCCATTGCTTATATTATTTTATATGTTTCGTTTTACATCTCTGGAAATAATATCAATTACATTGATACCTGATCTATTAAACTTTGAAAACTCAAAATGATTTAGTGTTTAATTTCTTGTGTATTGGATGTTGAAGGGTTTTCTTAAATATAGCTCATCAATATTTTAGGTGCACGGGGGCAGTTATAAGAATGATTAGGATGCATGCCACATGGCAGTTAAATTTAACAAAAGCAAGTGGTTTTGTTACTATCATGTCAATTCTTTAAATAAATTAAATCAAGGCAACTTTGGAGCATAATCTACTATAAAATATATTTTTTCTTTCAATTGTCCAAACATCTATCCTTTTTTATCTTCATTATTTTGTGTCCACAAGAGTGTACACCATACCTGTTCTGTCGTAACAGTCAATGTTTATGTTCAGTTTATGGATGTGACGAAGGTAGTAGGAGTGGAATAAAACAAAATAAAATTGCTGTAAATAGAAACAGTTTTGTGCGTTATAATAAAGTATAATTGAAACGTAGAACTGTCTACGTGCCGTACGATTTTATTTCTTTTGAACGTCAGTTTTTTGTATCAATTCTTCCAGAGCTGCATGCCTTGCTTTAATCACGTCTCTTCAGTAAAACATTTAAACATGAATTGATGCAAGATCAATATTTAAAGTTTCATTTATTATTTTCTCCATAATTTTATTTGATCAACTTAATTTATTATATCAGCAACTATAAATCCGAAATTGTCTGCATATTAAATAATATGCTGACACCAGGAACATTGCCAATCGCCATTTTGTTTTTGGAAAGATAAATGTAGAAAAACGCTCGTCCCTGTTGTACATATAGTCAAATGTATGAGAGGGACCAGTATTGTAGTCTCAATCTGATTTTCGGAATTATATGATTATTTTTAATCTCGGCTATTTTTCATGGGGGTTTTATACTTTTCGCTAACTTCAATTTTACTTTCATTATTAACCATTTTAATAAAACATTCCGATGGGTGGTGGTGATGTGTTGAATTTGTCTTTTTATTTTTCTTTGGACGCGCAATCTTCAGTTTTTAAATCAATACTGCATTTCACATTTCCGGCAGGAAGGACTAGTTATTTCTAATGTTAAATATAAAGTACTTTTAACATTACAGTGGCCATCTTAAATTTAAAATGCCGCATGATTTTCAGTTTTAGATCTATGAACGCTAATCTAACATTATTATCAGCCCACACTGTGTAAGTCTCATAGGCACCCAGACTTCTTCCTGGTGTTTGCCCATTGGAAGTTTGCAACATTAAATTCCCCTTAATCGCAGCCCAATCCAAGATTGCTGGAGAGTGGACGCTACGTTAGACCCCAAGTGTGTTCCGTTGTCACTCGAATAGTCCCCATAAAGGTTTCATGGTTCATCAAGCTAGATATTTCGTAACAGTTGAGAAAGGTATTTCTCACCCATGCGACAGAGAAATCTAGCTGTTTTGCTAACCTAATTTTGCTTATCTCAGTCTAGTCATCTCAGACCAGTCGTCTCAATCAAGGTGTCCATGCGCTAAGAACAACTTTTAAAAAAAGAAACCCTTGTTGTCTTCTGCTGTGCCTGACGTAGTTGTTCTAAATCAAACAACAACAACAACAACAAATATATAACAAAAACATAGTAACTTAAGGATCAATCCATCTTTGAGAACACACCATAAAAAAAAACATTTCGAGAGAGACAAAGACACACACGCACATGATGTCGAGCTTTCTGGTATTATACTAGTTCGTTCCACACAGCATGGTCAATTTTATCCTATATATGCAGGCCTAGCTCAGTACATTTTCAGGTCAGCGTCATTAAATGTAGCTAAAGCTACCTAACTAGTTTCAAATACTTCGTGTGAAACAAATTATATACTGTTAGCTACATTTAATGACGCTGACCTGAAAATTGACTGTGCTACAGATAGGATAAAATTCTCAATGCTTTGTGAAATGAACTATGACAGAAAACACTGATCTATGCACATAGACTATAGACCTATACACTTCATAGCCTCCCAACTCTCTTAACAACTACAGAAAACTTAGGAACAGCCAGAAATGTGTTATGTCAAACATGCTTTATTCTAATTTTGTTAAGCATCTCCATTGTGCCCCAGTTGAAACAAAAATATACCTACAATATTTAATGACAAATCATGCACCTACCAGCCAGAAGGAATCATATTTCCGTCAACACATTATTCCATAAGCAAATTTCACTGTAGCACTTGCCATATTTCCAAGATAGAAAAATAACTTTCAAAGAATCCGTGAACTTGAAAGTTTAGCACATGGTTATCCGCTAGGGTCCTTATTTGGAGGGTCTTTTATACACGGGGGTAATTTTACAATCAATATTAAGGACAACACAAGTATGTCACAAACATTTTCACCTCCTCCAAAGAAAAAGAGAGTTATATACGATAGTGGCGCAGATTTCTAATTACCCATAAAGAATCTAGCAACATGTTACTCTTCGTTACATCTTGTACTAAGTATAACTACAGTAGAGCTGAGTACCCAGTATCGTTTCATTATTTACAATATAACTTTTCAAAATTGGAAAGGATGAAAATGAAACAGTTTCTTGTAATAAATAATAATTATTTATTGTCAATTTCATATTACACCCATATATTAAATGTGATAATACCTCATTACTATGCGACGTTTTATGTTGTTATTTTTCTTTGCTCACGCGTATAAACTGTGTGCTTCGGATGCAACGGTCACACCACAGCCCTCATTAACATATTTGTATTATCTTTACATTTGGATGTGAACTATATTACATGAGTGAAGAGTTCTTTTTACTTTAAAGGAAAATATTGGGTGAGAAAAAATAATCAACGTTGGGGTTTGGACCGAAACAAGGAAATCCCAGTCGCGGGGTTACATTATCTGTCTCCCCACTCGGAAAGCCTCGTGGGGAGACAGATAATGTAACCCCTTGACTGGGATTTCCTTGTCTCGGTCCAAACCCCAACATAGATTCTATATATCGCATTCGACAGCAATTTAGCTATTGCCGCCTAAATTGAATTTGAAAATCTCAGACTGGTATTTGACTCTTACTTATAAACAAAATGGCGCCAGAAATATCAATAGCATCTTCTTTTAATGACTGGGCCTGTGTTACAATATTTTTGTTTATATAGATTTACCCTGTGTTGCTTTATAGTTCGACTAGAATAATACTTAGACTGATATATACGTCTTCACAACAAGGTTTCCAGTGTAATCCGTAGTTACATGAGTTGGAAACATTCGTTATATTGATAGGGGATCCTATGAGAAAGAAAGTCAGTTACACAGGTGCAAATTTATATAGCAAATAGAGCGGCACTGTAGGTCGTGGGATTTAGTGATTTGTGCTATGTTCGTGACAATATATTCGATAGCTATACATAAAATTCCGTAACAGAAAACTCGCACATGCTACAAAATTTACACTGTTATCTTCTATAACACAGAAGCAATTTGCTTACACTGGTGTATTCTCTATTACGACTTCAAATGAAAACCAAAGTGTACTCAAGAATTATATTTTGCTAGTTTTAGGGTTTTAGATTGTGATTTTTTTGTTGGGGTTTTTTTGGGGGGAGAGTAGTTTTGGTTTGGTTTTTTGGAGGAGGGGGATTGTATTTTTTAAAGGCATAACAGACGTACATTTTTTTCCTACGAGTCCGTGTTGTATGCTTACCAATTAAAATGGAAATCAGCAACAAGCTGGTTTTATCTTCAGCCCAAGCTCGCCCTTCAAAGACTTCTAGCGCCGCAGCTGAAAACCAACATTCATCCATTCTTAATGCTCATTTAATGTACGCTTTGTCTTCTCAGGTAAGCTAAAAATAGGCAGCCTTCCCCACTTCATTCCTTCTCGAATCAGTTTGTCGGACACGTGCGAATGTTGCCATTAGATTAGTCAGTAACGGAATTTGTCGAACGTATGACATCAATACCTTTGTAGCACTCCCGAAAAAGAACGGAATTACAGGCGACTTCGCCGACTAAATTATGTGGTGGCATCTCTTAATTCTAAACTGAATATTTGAAAGTCGTTTAAACTTAACATCTTGATTATTTCAAAGAACCGTTACTGTCAGATATTTTTTTTAATAAAATCATTTCCTTCAATTCAACCTTTAGTTAGATTGGAAGAGATGGTGAAATTTATTGGGCTTTAAAGCTGAGTTGTGTTATTACTGATATAGACTAGTTATCTACATACATGTACAAGATATCTACAAGTAGTTCTCTACATACATGTACAAGATCTCTACAAGTGTCCGATTCATATCTAGGCCTTGAATTTTAGGTCAACTTTGGTCAAATTTTCGTATGCAAAGATTGCTATAAAATACATTAATATGATGTTTTTAAAAACATGTAATAGATCATTTGGTTTAGTAAAACGGAAAATAGAAGTTCAGTTGTGATTTCAAATAGCGACCTACAACTTCGCGAGGAAAACACAGGATTTTCAGTAAAGGCTACTAGTCAGTGTTTTTAATGTCACGTAAAAGCTGGAACACAAGATTCGATGACGTCACCGGTAATAATATCTCCTAATCTCAACCGACTTTCAGGATATCGTTTGTAATAGAAAACTATAACTGGACATATTTTCAAGTGTGTTCAATCATTCTGTTCTGACATTTTACTCTTGAGTTTTCTTTAATTGTTATCCCTTTTAAAAATTGATAATTTAAAATTACCCATTTTGAACTGATTCATTAAATTAACGCGAACACACACACACACACACACACTCCCTCTCCAAAATAAATGATGTTACATTCGTCACCAAGCGTCTGTTATTGGCATCGGTAAAACGACAAAGGACTTTTTTCAGGCTTATTTCTTTAGGTAATGAGAATCGATTTCCAACACAAAAGAGTTCTAGCAAACATTGACGCATTTTTGGGATGTAGTCAAAATCATTTTAAGACCTCAAAACGACTTGCCCAGTTCATTCTTTATTTGTAAGTGATTAATACAACAATCATTATATTTTAAGATTAATAATTTCGTTCAATTGTACTCAGATATTGAAAAATTAATTACCTTAGTTGACTGAAAATATATCAGCGAAGTCATAAAATATAATTTTTGAGAATCGATCAAGAAACATTTGGATCACAAAATTACAGGCTCAACATATCGTGTCTCTTCAAACGAGTGCACTTTTTGCATGCTTTTTATCAGCAATACAGCGATACAAACAGGGAGATGCTGAAACTGTTATAGTAATCACAGATCTCAGTTAACGATTGTCTTATGGCGCCAAAGATGCTGCACATGTTCGGCTTGCCGGAATTTTAAAAATTCCCAATTAAGCAGTGACGCGTGTAATGTAGCCTTATCTATCAATAAATGAAATATCATCAAAAAATAAAATATTTAAAATCCACGAAGTTAATATATAGAGTATATATATATATATATATATATATATATATATATATATATATATATATATATATATATATATATATATATATACCACATACATTAAAAATAGCATAGCTTTTAAAGTGTTCGTATAAAGCAAATTGATATACCAATGCTATTGTTATATCAAATTGTGATCCGCCCATGGCGCAATAATACGAATATATAAACATTCTTAAAACTGCAGGCCTATGGATCAATGATGAATTTCAACTCATTAATCATTAATCACGTATGAACAAGACGATAAAAAGTATCAATAGTCCCCGTTTTCTAAATGAATGTAACATGCTACACAATTTCGTGGCAATTCTTTCTGCTTTCCACTCCCCTCTCCCCTATAATGCATAAGAGGCAACATGCTCAGAAACATGGAGTGAGAGAGAAAAACAATTTGGGCTGGATGAAAACCTTAAAACTGAACTTGCACCAAGTGACCTACAAACAATATGGTTCATCGTAACATTATGTTCACTCTTTCCTTGGGATCTATCTACAGTATTCATAATATCAATGATACATAGCTGCAATAGCCCGTCGTGTCGTGTATAACTTAAATTTGTCGGTTTTCGAGGCACACATACTGTAACGTATTTAATTTGTTGTTGTTGTTTCTTAAATCTATGATAATGTTTTAGAATCGATTATTATTAATTAAATACGAAAATGCCCATACGGCGCCCCACCGCCCTCTCTCTCTCTCTCTCTCTCTCTCTCTCGATCGATCGATCGACCGACCGACCGACCATCGTATCAAGATACGTGAGAAAATCCATGAAAATACGAGCGTTGGGGATATTTGCTTGTCACACGACTATGTCTCTGGACCTATCTGTGATGGTAAAGTTAAGTAAAACCGTCCAACGGAAAAGGAGAGAGAGAGAGAGAGAGAGAGAGAGAGAGAGAATTTTATGGTCGGTAGTATAGTTAATTAAAGCAGAATAATGACTTAGATCAACTGTAAATATATTATAATATTTTAATTACTTCTTGCTGATTCGTCATTTCGCTTAGTTTCTATTCCACGCTGATTTCCATACGCCAGTATGTAAATGCCTGAGCGTTCAGTGTGTACAAGAAGCTAACGTGTTTGCAGTGCTCTACTTTCTTCATAAATACAATATTTCATGTTTAGATTATAAGTGTGTCTTATATTGATTTAGTTAATGTGAATAAAAATAGAAACTCAAAAAGAAAACAATCAACTTATCAATTTGCAAATGTGATTGTGAACAACAAGAAGAGGCATGGAACTACATTTGTAGCGGACACACTCGCAGGTATATGAGGATTTCATTCACTCTGTCAATACACAGTTGCCCGTAGCATATCTTAACTCCGTTCAAAGGGCAAATATGTGTATTTGTAAGTGATAAAAATAAAATATATGTTCAGTATGTACGCTGTATCAATGATATTCCACTCGTTGTATAAGAATTTCATTAAACGAAAACTCGGCAAGCCTTGTTTCCTTCTAATAAAAATTTATACATCTTGTGGACTATCATTAATACAGCGAACATTATATATATATATATATATATATATATATATATATATATATATATATATATATATATATATATATATATATATATTCAAAAGACTGAGATTATCAATCTCTTTTTTGCGCAATATACCTATCACTAGCAAAAAGTCGACCCAAAGATCAACAGAACCCTTAAATGATTCCACAACATATACAGTATTTATATGTGAGTTGATTTGGTAGTACCGTTACACATGCCACTCTGTCATGAGTTGATTGGTAATACCGTTACACATGCCAATCTGTATTATATATTCGTTGATTAAGGAATCTGTTTATTTTAGTCCGATACATTCGGGATTTATGAAAGCTTTTACGTCGGCATGCGACTTTCCAAAGAAAACAGGAAATTAATTTTAAAGAACATATTTGTCAGAAATAGTGGAATGTTGGAAATGTCAAGCAGTTGAAAGATTACATTCAGAATAAGAAAGGGCTAGAGGAGCACCTGTTATTTATGGAGTAGCATGAGAGGGAGTGTTTTCTTCTTATCAGTAATTTTAGTGTCATAAACTATGAAGTCAGTAATATTGTTCTAGAAAAGGGCATTGTAAACAAAGTCTGCCTTTGCAATATCATAACCATTCCATACAGAGACCCAATTACGCCTGCTTCAACAGCAATTATTCCAAGTTTTCAAATTTGGCTGATAGTCATCTACTTTTATCCAAGGCAGAAAACCTTATGGACGCCAAGATTAAACTTTTGACCGATATTCTACTTTTCCTTGAAGAAAGAGCGTGGCAAGCTATCTCAGGCAGCGGAAACAATTAAGAATATTGAGGACTTAAAACTAGGAACATGGGTCACTATAGTCCTTGAATCTGTGAAAGAAAGGGGAAACCACGGGAAAGTAGGAAAAGAAGAATTTACCATGAATGATAATTTATTAAATTTTAGCTTATGCACAAGTTGAGTTAATGTAGGTGCACATTGCCAGTGTTGTAATGGAGTTTGTCTGATAATGACCATTGAGGGAGGAATTGGTGGTGTGGTAATATTATATAATGTCAGATTATAAGGCTTAGTCAGTGGCTAACACTTGGATAGGGGTGTTGTACACGTACCTTGAAAAAATGAGAGGCAGACAGGGAATTATGCAAGAGACTGTTATTAACCTCTTACTTGCTGTCTTCATGGGGCTTGTTGGAGGATCACATGGGGGGGGGGGGCATGAACAGAACTATTCCTATTGGTTGACATTAGCAGCAGAATTTAAAGAGCCAACCAAATTAGATAACCTTACGTACTATTGCATGATCATATAGAGTACCATGCGCTCAGTCACTTCTCTGATTTTTCAAAGGTACAGACAATGAATGTAGAGTTTCACCTCTCTGGCTTTTCAAAGGTACAGACAATGGATTTAAAGTCTCCGCATCAAACTTTTTCTTATGGATTCGTGCTGAATTTGAATCTGGTGGTTTTCCATATCGTGCAAACAGACTTTCTGCTCATCTTCCTGATTTTTAGCTGTAACAGTCGAGATGACCCTCTTGCTCGCCAGCAACGGCCAATTATAACGTGACATTACTGGAGAATTGGTCTCTGCCAAACTTAGACAAGAACTTTCTATTCGAGGCATTCATTTCAGCCCGGGATTAACGAAATCTCGTCAATTCCTTTGTTCAGGGAATGTAGCAGCAACATTGTTAATGATATTCAAACAGTTCTCGGAACAGACAATTTCGCCCATGTGCATCCGCAAGTGCCTTCAACACATCCTAATATTTCGACAGCGACCCAATTGTCGAGGACGGTGGTGGCATTGCAAAATACTCTGGCTACGTTATCTGAAAGTGTTTCGCCCCTTGAATGACTCTAGGAATAGTGGCACGAGGGAATCACAGACCAATCCGACACTCTGTTCTTTAGGGCATGCAGAATTATTGCCGCCGGATGTCCCCGGCATGGACAACAATGCAGCGCTAGGGAACGACAACGTCCATCCCTTCTGTGATGGTCGCAATGTATGAGGCAGAAATCCTTGCCATTCATGGAGACACTGCATCAGAATCATCACCAACAAATTCAAGAAGGTACACAGATTCCTACAGCTCTCACCTTACGCAGAGGAAATTCCAGTACAGGTCCCGGAACTACCGACATTAACGACTGGGAGTAATAAAATTGTCTATTTTGGTAAAAAGTGCACTTTCTCCATGTTCCATGGAAGCTCCAGGCGCAACTGTAAACACTACATCAATTTTTTTAACCACTTTAAAACTCCACAGCACTATCCTATTTTTCTAAGTACCAGTTTGGCAATTTTCATTTCATATCTATTTGAAAACCACTTTGCGGTATCTACCATATCTAGCTATGTCTCGGCTATTGGCTATTTACAGAAACTGAACAACATCCCTGATCCAATCAATTCCTTTCTTTTTCAAGAACGTCTGCAAACACTTCATGACCATTTGCCGCAGACTACCATTGATAAATGTAGTCTACAAAAACTCGTTCTAGTCCTGCCTAGATTCACTCACCACGCCATCCGTGTGGTTCTATTTAAGTCCATGTTTCTCCTTGCACTTCATGCATTCTTGCGGTATGGGGAAATGCCAGACAACCTGGTTGCGGAAACCCAAAATCAGTTCTCTTGGGTTCAGATCAGTGACGTTGGTTTAGTTGTCGAATTGCATATTGCAAACACTCCAAGGGTACACCTTTTGCCTAAGTGTCATGCCACTATTTACAACTGCCGGGGTGGCTTTTGGAACCACTCTTCTTTACCTCTTGGGGGGGGGGTGTGGATTTTCCCATAACTAGGCCGCCCAGAATACACTTGAACGTTTGGATCAGCCTAGCACAGATTTTGCTTGAGCTGGGATCAGCCTAGCACAGTCTACGGAAGCTGGGATCAGCCCAGATTACACTTTAATGGTAGGATCAGCCTAGCACCAATTATCCTTGAGCTGGGATCAGCCCAGAATGCACAATAATGCTGGGATCAGCCTAGCACAGATTTACTTGAAGATGGGATCAGCCCAGAATATACTCGAATGCTTGGATCAATCTAGCACAGATTCTACTTGAGCTGATTTCAGCCCAGAATACACTGTAATGCTGGGATCAGCCTAGCACTGATTGGGAATCAGTCCTTTACATTCAGGTTTTACCCCATGAGTAGCCCACACAGAGAGAGCCAAATATTTTTAACTATTTAAATTAAGTATTGATGTTATTTTTGTTATGAGTTTGATGTTATAGAACATTGGTAATAATGAATAGTGGCATGTTTGAGAGAAAGGGAGAGAGAGAGAGAGACGAATGCATATACTCATGTATTTCTTACAATGCATGTATTAAATCATTTCTCGTACAATTCAGTATTGTTTTGTTGTGCATAAACTGTACTTAAATGAAAGTGCTTTTGCATAGTTACTTATCACTGATGCGACTATTTCTTTGTCAGTTTTGTTTTAAAAAGAACTTGCCCTATGTCCTGCATCCTCTGAAAATCAGAATAGCATATACGTACAAGGTACTTGCCTTTCTGATGGAACTGCAAAGGAATTTGGAGATTATATTATTTCCTGTCTATATGTCGAGCTGATTATCACACTAGTAAAAGTTAACGATAGTGAAATTTAGGCAATTTGTACTGTAATGAGTTCATGTGCCTAACGTAATAAAGTTACCACCCATTCATGTTTAGTAATGACACATTAATGTCTTCGTGTATCATGTTATCTGATTCAGATGGATGGAGATGATACCATATACAGTGTTAATCTGGCTTTACTGTACATGCATATACACCCTCATTTTGATAAATCCTTCTGAAGAAGAGCTCCAAACTTATTTATGTTGCATTGTCACATGTGTATGAATTCAGGAAAAACTCCAAATTACATTGGTCTCAATATCGTGTTATACATAGAATTCTATAGCTGAATAGATTATTGCTAAGATAGCATGCTAATGACAATGATAACTGTACTTTTTATAATACTTTCATGAAACGATATTGTATTTGTTATGGATCATGGGTTCCGGAATGATGTTTTCCAGCGGATTCGAGATGTAATACGTATAGAAATTATTACCGGCACTCTATTGGTTTAATTTAGAGATATCGACGTGCAGAAATAGTAGAAAACAATGAATATTTATACTTCATTATGTTTTTTTACCAAGTACTCTATCTACTCATGCAACATGAAGGATACATACATACATACATACATACATACATACATACATACATACAAAAAAACATACATACATGAAAGAAAGAAAGGTTCAAGAAAATGTGAAAGCAGTGGAACGAAGCTGCCTTCCAAATAGTGTTAACATTTGTCATGCATTCTTCACACACAAATTTTCATGTGTGATATAAATTGTAACAAAACGTTTAAATTTATGACCACTATAAACAGAAATACAGCCCTCGTCGTTTTTCTAATATCACTGATCTAGATGTAATAGCTGAAATCCGTGTTGGTGGTTTGTATTCATCATTTATATGAGGCAGATAGCCATAATGTTGTGATAAGGTATGGTTCGGTTCCCATGCCAGTTTGTACAGTTCTCACGAAAATAAATGTTTCATGAACACTTGACCTGTATGACAGAATGCGCATGCTATTGAATACCTACTTTTAAAATATTTTAAAATTATTCCGAAACTCAAATTGTCTATACAAATCGCAACAGAAAATTTGCATGGAGAGATTTCCAAGAAGACGTGCAGTAAAAAGCTTCGAAAGGTCGAAAAGATTGGTGCTTCGCTGTGTTTATTTGATATCACCTGCAACTAGTTTTTTTAGAAAATTAAATTGCTGTTTATTAGAAGAAAAAAAAAAAAAAACGTGTAATTACGGAATGACTGGTATTGAGAAATTGGACATTAAATAAAGTAGGTTTGCTTGTGATTCAGCCCCATAATCAAATTGTGAGCTAAAATAGTTTTTCAGCTACCAGAATCAGTGAACTCTAATATGTAAAGAAAAACTGAAATGAACTATCAGTAAATTTGGTACGTCGGTAATTGTAACAAAGACCCTGAAAATATAACACCAAATAAGACAACACTCAAAAGTTGAATAATACCTTTTGTATTTATGCATGTGCTCTCAAAAAGAGGTGCCCGAATTTTGTCTATGGCTGGTTTTTAGTCGCTGTGAAATATAACTAAGATTTCATGGAATGATCTGAGCAAGGAACCAGTCTGGAGAATGCCGGGCAGTGCGTAGTAGTATTACTTTAAAACTGGGCCACTGATTATAATATCAACGTCCAGATTTTATTTTTAGAAGTCTTCGTCTCAGTGTCTGCATTAATAGGCATCTTTTATTTGCAACATGTGTACTGTAGACTAGATTTCGTTTCGTCAAATACGTACGTCGGACTTGAGCTTTAAATTTTAGTCTTTACATTATTAATTTACGACACGGAAAATTGTGCATACGTAACTTGTTCCCCTTGCCGAACTGTGACTACAGTTTAGTTAAGCTTGGAAAGATCTTTGCAATTATATTAATTCAAAGAATGGCTGCTGTAGTCACAAATACAGGTAATTAAATTGTTAATGGCAATTTCAAGGTGAAATTATCGAGAAAACATTGCTTGTAATAATATTTAACGTAATTATTTATAATTGGTACCTCTTTCTCTGTATTTCCAAACAATAATGAAATTTATGTCCAACAATGTCTTATTTGCGATAGAAAAAAATGCATAGAAGTGTGTCACTATTTGTTTCCTCTTTCACTAATTTAAAATCGATTTTAATCATTAAAGTTTTCTAACTAAGAATGAATCAATTTTATAAAGTAGTCAAGAATCTTTATACGACCAAATAACAACTTCACGAATTCATTCATTCATATTTTTTCAAAAGGATTAATATAACAATTATTATTCTCTTGGTAGCAATTATTATCCTCTAGATTTAGATTATTCGCCAAATAAAGATTATCCTCTAGATAAAGAGTATCCTCCAAAATGAAGATTATCCTCTAGATAAAGATTAACTTCTGGATAAAGATTATCCTCCAAATAAAGATTATCCTCCAAATAAATATTATTCTCCAAAATAAAGATTATCACCTAGATAAGGATTATCCTCCAAAACAAAAATTATTCTCTAGATAAAGATTATCCCCTTGATAAAGAGTATCCTCCAAATAAAGATTATCCTCTAGATAAAGATTATCCTCCAAAACAAAGATTATCCTCTAGATAAAGATTATCCTGTAAATAAAGATTATCCTCCAAAATAAAGATTATCCTCTAGATAAAGATTATCGTCCAAAACAAAGATTATCCTCTAGATAAACATTATCCTCCAAATAAAGATAACTATTCTTGATCAATTTATGGTCAGTTTACTGAAAAATCACTTACTTATATTTACTGAAACTATATAAGCGAAAGCATACAACAAAATTTGCTACAGTGATAAAGTAGCATTTTGTTAATCACGAAGTCGCAGGTTAAACACATTTTTCTCAAATACATACACTTTCACGTCTCTCTCTCTCTTATTTCTCAATTCAAAAAATCAGTGTTTCAGAGCTGATCCCCGCTATGTCAATAACAGATTGCAGTAAAGGATTTCATTTTTGGCACCACTGACATCACACATCATTATTGTGTAAAAGATACATTCGATCTGCGCTATCGTTCGTCGAAAGAATATGATGAAAAAATTAAACATTGACAACTCAAGAAGCGTATGTAATTTAGGTTGTAAATACGCTGAACTGGATTGTTATAGATCAAATACAGCTTATACTTTGCAGCAAGTCCAGGTAATCTGCATATAACATTGAACCTGATGTCGCATAACGCGCCGACAGTTCATGATGAAAGATGTTGATTCAGCTTGATTAGTCATATTACACAACACATCATCACAGGTCTTTCGGCGCATAATGCGGAGGCAGATCTGGCTTCAGGCTGATTGCAGTTGGATCCGACTCGTACGAGACAAAAGACAAGTCAAGACTTTATTACGCTCAGGTTGTAAAGTTTACAATATATGAGGAATATAAGAAAAAGAAAATGAATATAGCGTGTCATTTTTTTATATAATGTGTCATATTATTATATAATGTTTAACAGAGATTACAATATTCGGTAAACACAATCTAAAAACCTGCAAATAATTTTACGAGTTGTATGCTACCTGTATTCATTAATTTATTATATTTCTAAATGGTTGTCCAGCAAATGTTAAAAAAAGGTATAAAGTTCTGTTCTTCATCATGAAAATCAGAACATGACAGAAGACAGCGATAAATCAATCCCCTGTTTATTGCATTTGACAAACTGTGCAATATCTTGCGTTACATGGGACATTAACCCATCTACCAGTTTCAACGGGAAACCTATGATATTCAGTTCTACTTTAATAGATGTATTTTTGGTAATCAGGAATAGATCTTTTCTAAATCCAAACTATTTTTAAATACCCTGTAAATAAGACTTTTAGATGACATGTTGATGTTAGTTGCCCAGGCTTATATGTATTGATCTTTCAAATCGTTGTTGTACAGAATTTGTTAACCAACTCTTACCGACTCAGATGAAAATATCCCAACTACGTAAAGCTATTTACACTCGGTTTCGCAATCAGGGCCGACAAGATGGGCAGGGGGCAACCGGGGATATATCCCCGGAACCCGGGCCGAATAACACATTTTAATTTTATGAAAGAAAAATTTTGTTTCAACAAGAAGTAGGAGAATCCTGGGTGTTTCTTACCCGAGGGCCCGTGGTCGCTTTATACGGCCCTGTTGGCAATTGCCACTTGTAAATCCTTAAGCCTTCTCCAGTAAATTCTCTTTGTCTGTAAGTGCTTAAGTTAAGAATGATCCACTCTGACTGGGTAATAACGTGGTGGCCAAAGAGTAAATTATTTGAGAATGTCAAAAGTAAAGGAGAAAAATAACACGAAGTGTATGTAACGCATAGTTTTAGAAACCTAAATATACTTGATGCGGAGTTCTGATAGCTGCTAAGTTCAAGTCGTGATATTTTGTCATGATGTGTATTTCAAGCTAAAGATAAGAAGGTATTATAAACAAGTGCTCCCAATGCCAATTGTCATAAAGTTTTGGCATTCCAGTTTCACTATGATCAAAATGACGATTATTATCATCTTTGCTGCCTTCATTGGTCTGTCCATTCAGGTAAGTAGGACCAATATAATAATCCGTAAACTCAGAATCAGAATAGTATATTCACGTCGGCATCTCATTTTTATAGCGTTGTACAATTTACAAGTTGCGATCATGGTATGTGATAAAATTACAAATTAATACTGCAGTATAGATAACACGTTCACAGTCACGAATTAATATATCTTGATAATTTTGGACGGACCCATATTTCAAGATTAGAAGTCAAAATAAATGTACATGCTATAAGCAATTTCTCTTATTTACTTCGCAAATAAACCTGGACAAGTAATATTGTTTTACTCTTTGGAGACGTAGTCCGACATAACCATAATAGAAGCATTAGCATTCCAGAAGAAAAATTAAACAGATTATGAATTTGAGTAGAAATTTGTTTTTTAAAGATAGCATATTAAAATTAAACGATGCTCATCTTCAGTTTCTTTAAAATCAAAATACAGACTGTCTGTCAGGAACACTAACTCTTTAGTTTTCATATCTAACAGTTTCGTATTCGATCCTTTTAGGGCTGATGCTGATAATCAAATTTTTTTTTTTTTTTTTTTGTATTGCATCAGAAGTGATCTCGTGTCAAAAACCGCAGAAAATTGTGCTACAAATTATAATTTTATACGTTTTTGAGATCATGCCGCCAACATTGCTAATAAAATACTATTTATTATTTGTTCAAATCTCGGAAAATTCTGAAAACAACAGGAACTGAGTGAAAGTATTCTCTCTTTCTCACCATCCTGAAGAAACATAAGCTTCTAACGTATCTATCCGGAATGAAACCAAATCTGTGATCATTTACTAATTGCAGTATTGCAGAGTAATATGTTCTAAGGAACTTATTCTCAGCTTTCTATAATTTTATTCAATGTTTCAGAATTCTTACATGTTTACCTGGTTGGAATGATATTCATCCTTCTTCACGATAAGTAGCTATATTAGGTGCATTCTGTGTCAGGTACAATAGTTGTTTATGTAAGTGTGTGTTTTTTATACAGTCACTCCTTTACGAAAATGCCATAATTATGTAACATAATCAAGAATGGAAGAGACAATGTACTAAACAGTCTCAAAGCTGTGTTACTTCTTATGCCACTTTTCTCACTTTCGTTAGCTATAAATTAGGTGCTTTCTAACTTTCATTGTTACATTATAAGCAATAAGTCCAACATAGTTAAAACGATAGACAATTTCTGAAACGCAACTGTCGTATTTCAAATTTCATTAGGTGGTATACCACCTTCAAAAGCAATAACTTTTAATGTTGTTTTTTTTCTTCATTTATTACCGACCCACCCACCCACCCCCACTTTGTACAATTATTCTGAAAATTATCCAGTAGTTTTTGCTTGTCTTTGCAGTGCCTTATTAATCTCTGACCATAAAATACACAAAATAGTTAGACCCTTTCATGTAGACTGATGCTTTGACTTTTGGCGTCTTTGCAAAAAGTCTTAAAACAAGGGTATGCCAGTCTATATGTTTTGCACACCATTCTACAGACCAAGAGAATGACTTAAGTATATTTATCCGCATGGTTACCTCATGTGCCAATTACTAATTGTCTCAAAGAGTGAATCTTGCCGCAGGTATCCGAAGAGGAATTCTACCAAGCAGCCTAATTAGTGATCATGTGAAAGGCAGCAAGGCATGGCGTACCCATGAGTGTCACTCTATCATTTTTCCGTCTGTTATGTTGTGCGTTCCATTCAAATCCAAGTTGTAGATAGGATGCATTGAAATATACTTATTATCTTTCAGCAAAACACAACGATTGAGTTGAATACCAACCATACGTTGCATACCACCACTAAACAATCAATTTTTCATAACCATACCTTGGTAAGTATCTCTCTCTCTCTCTCTCTCTCTCTCTCTCTCTCTCTCTCTCTCTGTACGTACTGTTACGACCCTGGAGTTAAATTATATATGTGTTAAAATTTAAATTCTTCTAATTCTTTGTTTCATTTTTATTTTATTTTTACATCATTAAATGTAGTTATTATCATTATGATGATTATGTTTGCATTGGTCTAATAGTTTGTTAGAAACATCGTATTTATTTAAAACGTAAAAGTGACTCGTGTAAGCACGAGTTTTGTATGATAGTTTGTCGTTGCAAGTAAACAGTCGGGAAAAGCTGTGTAAATGATTGGATGTGACTACGTCATTACTAATTATACTTGTTTACGCTTTTGTAATGCCCAGGTGTGATTTCGAAATCACACGTGTTCTTCGTGCATGTGTACATGAAATGACGTATTAGCTTGTTTTAAATGCTCAGTTACCTGTAAGAAATATTGAGTCGTAGTCAGTCATAGTTGAGAGTCACATCATAACATCTTGTAGAGTTTCTAATACCTTAAGGAAAAGGTATTCCTATGCTGGAAAGAGTTGTTCGTTCGTACGAGGAACAACATGTGTATTGTTAGTGGTGGTAGCTGAACTTCATCTACTTTCTAAATAATAATTAGTTTCCCTGGAGAACAACACTACTGGCTTTGGACAAAGACATTTGCTGAAATTATTTCTAAATTGGAGCTGAACAATACAAATTGTGATTCACAGTGAAAATTCTGGACATTGTGTTAGCCTTCGTCTGACGTCATCATCCACCATCTTGGAACGGAACTGAGATTCCGACTACATCAAATTAGAACTGTTTATTCACAGGACGTATGTGTTTCCACAACTTTAGAACAAATTTTTGGATCTTCTTCGTAAATCGTAAGTCTTGTTTCATCTATATACCTTTTGACCGTGTTTTCTAGGGAAATTATTTTTGTTAAAATTTACAAAGCTTGTTGTAGTCACTCTTTCTTTGTGTTACTTTGAATGAGCCGATACGTAACAGTACATAAATATACATACAGAAAAAATACAGTTATATAGAAACACATATGCCCATGGATTAAAACAGGGATGACAGTAGAGGCAGGCAAGCATAAATCCATCAGTGTATGCATATATTCGTACACACGCGCTTACATACGTGCGTGCGTGCGTACATACATACATACATACATACATACATACATACATACATACATACATACATACATACATACATACATACATCATTTCTTTTGATTATTCGTTGGAATTACAAAGTGCTCATTGGACTGAAATAATATTTAGGGGCTACTGTGAACTTTTTCTAAGGAATTCTGGACTTTGCCATTGTGATATATCAGGATTGTTGGCAGACCAGTACATTAGATTCATTTGGACGTAGAATATAACATTTCGTGATTATTTATTTCATTCATAATGCAATAAGTTTCTCTTAAATTTTCATTTTTTTTATTTAAATGATCAAATTATTTAAGTTTTATAAATCTTTTTCGTTTTACTTCTTCTGTAACTTAGCTTATGACCATTGTTACGTATAGGCTCGTTTAAAAGTAACACAAAAGAGTGAAACCAACAAGCTTTGTAAGTTTTAACAAAAATAATTTATTTCCCTAGAAAACACGGTGAAAAGGTGAAAATAGAAAATAGGACTTACAGTTTGTGAAGACACTCCAAACATTTATCCTAGTACTGAAAAAATACAATTCCTATCACTAAATAGTTTTAACTGAATCCAGGTTCGAATCTTGATGACGTTCCAAGATGGAGGATGATGACGTCAGGTGAAGTCTTTATACGAATGTCAAGAGTTCCACGTTGAACCACAAATTGTAATGTTTCAATTTAGAATAAATTTCCATCGAATGTCTTTGTAACTTGTATAGTTCTCCAGGGAATAAATTATATTCTAAAAAATAATTGAACTTCTGATCAAGCTGTCATCTATAAAACATCTCGAGCTCCAAAGGTGTAAAAATACAACTTTTTACGGCACCTAATAGAAATATATGCTTCCTCTTGAAGATATATATATTGTACGACTCAATATTTCACGGGGATCTGAGTATTTTTAAAGTGAACTAAGACGTCATTTCAGGCGCGCACGATGGAAAGCGTGGCTATTTCGCAATAAACAATATAATTTCACTTGGGCTAGGAAATGACTTTGGCAATAACCAATCATTTTCGCGCATTGTTTACTCAAATCGACAAACTATGGCATTTAAATTACATATTCGTAACACCATAGAGTCGTTACACGAGCAATTCATCTTTCCTTAAGCACTCCAACTCATGCTGGGTCGGATTGGACACAAAAAGTCCCACGCTAGATGATATTGTGAAAGCTTGTTGAGTTCACCGTGAAATAAAAAAGGGACAAAGAAAATTCCGAAATAAATGGAATTTAAATTTCAAAAATAATTTTAATTTAGCTCAAATATTTCTCAGAAATTTGTATCCCGGATGAGCCCCTAATTTTCGTTTCGACTCTCTGGTCATAAACTAAATAACGGAAGGATGCAAAACCAACAAGTTTTGTAAAACTTACATCAATAATTGTATTCTCTAAGTTATAGAATGAAAATTAAAGAAGAACTAGAGTATTATGAATTAAATCTGAAATAATCCTCAAAACGTTTACACAAGCCCAAACGAATCGACTGTTCCGAATTGATTCCAGATCCTCGAATTACTGCTCTCCCAACAATTCTCATGTATCACAACGACACTATTCAGAACTCCTTCAAATAAGTTCACAATAATCCTAGAATAATAGTTCAGTTCAATGAACATATTGCAATTATTAAGATTAATCGAAACAAATGTTTCCTCTCAAATTATATCTAAACACAACAATAAACATATCTGCAGACTGAGGTTACAA
The DNA here is from genome assembly GCA_016617855.1 of Megalonaias nervosa. Classification (NCBI taxonomy): domain Eukaryota; kingdom Metazoa; phylum Mollusca; class Bivalvia; order Unionida; family Unionidae; genus Megalonaias; species Megalonaias nervosa. The sequence continues at coordinate 31,081 of JAECUM010025118.1, read as the reverse complement.
AATAACATAGGAAATAAGAATGAAATAATTGTCCACCCACTTATATACGCCCTTATAGCCCAATTTTTCTCCTACTCGCTACATGACTCACGATACCCTACATCGTAAAATAACCACTTGACCGACTCATCCGATTGGAAATAAGGCGTTGCTTCTAAAATCACACCTGAACCCATTACCCACTGAGAAATTACTACACACTTATCGACAGGTTCAATGTATAGGTTGAATTTAAATCGTAAACCCCTATTTATTGCTTAGTTTCTTCACTATTATCTTCACCCATGGACAGAATATTAGCCATGTAATATATTTTTAATAAATTATTACTACAATCTACTGTCATATGTCATGTAAATACACATGATATAGATACAGTCATGTACCAAAGGTTACTAAAATTGCTGATATACATAGCATCTGTTATACAGCAATAGAGTGATGGTGCACACAACATTCTTGAAAGCAAAGAGATCGCAAAGATGCGATTAGGACATTAGCAATTTCTGTAACTTTGATACTTTACTTACTCATAATTGGTTTCTCATAAACTGCGTTTTGCTCATACATATAGCCTATGCATTGTGTAGTGGTCATGCATGTAGCGCCTGCCCAGTCTTTGTCCCCTATGGTGCAGCAAAGAAAGTTATTATTATTATTATTATTATTATTATTATTATTACATATATTATATATATATATATATAGCAGTATATATATATATATATATATATATATATATATATATATATATATATATATATATATATATATATATATATATATATTGCTGGCACAAGCGATGTAGATACTATGGACAGTTTGATAGTCTAATGAGATCAATAGCAAAAGTCATTAAATACCTTGATACAGAGGCAGTGGTAGTAATTACTGACGTTATCCAGATGAAGTGAGCATATATGTCGACGTCGACAACCACTTTCCCAAAGACGAATATGCAAATAGAATCCTCGTTTTAATAAGCTACGCATATACAAGGTATCTCTAGATATACGCTGACTAAAGTTGCATTCACTCTGTTAGGCATTTCACTAATTCAAGCTTACATTGATATAAAACAGCCAATTTTCTTTGAGCAAAGTTGCAGGCTGACTGCAGTTTTTTTCGCCAAACAATTATTTTAGCTATAAGATTCCAAGATTGCAAGTTAAGAAACTGCTTTATTCCAGAAGTGTTTAAAACGCTGGATAAATCTAATCTAAAAGACGCCACAAAGCCATGTTCTTTAAGGTCGATTACAAGTTTATAAATCTGAATTGAAACGTATTGTTAAATTCTAAGTCCATTTTTTTATATGAAAATCCTTTGAAAGTTAGACTTTATGAAGTTATTTCTCTTAGTTGATTTTATAAGTTATTTATTAACGGCAGCTTGATTAACTCTGTAAAGAAGAAGTAGGAACAAAATTTCCTGGATCTCTTTTGTAATGTCGGCTCGTTGCCAATATTGTGCAAAAACTGTTTCCATCTCTGGAGGAATCTGCATGTACTCGATGTCAAGCAATCTGCACTTCAGCCGTTGATTATTTTCTATCTGTGTGTAGTTTTCTTACACGCGACAGTAAAAAGTGTTAGTGTAATATCATTGATAAATGTAAAGTTCATGTGCAAATTCAATGTCCAGTACTGATTAGTTGAATATTTTCACAGAAATGAAAACATGTATGTACTGCGATAAAAATACGAATGTCTACTGCATAAAATTACAATGCGTAGCCTTATGTAGGAAGTTTGTCTTAATTATTTTATTAAAAGGATTCCAGGCTATTGTTCATCTCAAGACGATGTTCGTGGTGAAACTCACAATTAAGAAATGTATGCATTTATTCGAGACCATGTAGAAAGTGAGTCATTTACAGAATTGTTAGGATATTTGATGGTTAGAGAAAGAAAAAAATTCCGAATTGGACGGTTTTCGCGAGTGGCAGTTGTATTGCGCTTGTTTAATTCTATGGTGCACGTTTTCTATTGACTATGTTACTGTGGCATTCTTACAGAGTTTTTTTTGGGGGGGGTGGTGGTTAATGTTATTATTCCAGATGGATTTTCCTTGTTAAATAGATGCATTAGTAGACATAATGACTCATTCATCTTTGGACAAAACATAAATGTTTATATTACTAAAACACATTCTTCTAATAAATTTATTTTAATCCGCGAACCTCAGATAATGTTATCCCAGGTATCCGTATAAATCCGATGGTGAAGTGACAATGGCAAAACATGGAATAATCCAGACAAATGTAAAAATATATTATGTGTCTTAAAATTGCCCAATCTAATTAAACTTAATGTCTAATTAAACTTAATACCTACATATAATACGTAGGTATGACATGCACCGATAAAGGTTCATGTGCTATCGACCGTTCCAATTCCATTTCCACTTAATTTTAGTAACCTATCAGAGCAAGCGTTAGAATAAATATGTTCCGATTGCAGCTTTACACTTTCATAAATGTGAAAGCTGTAATTTGATTGGTGAATTGATGCAGCTTTACACTTCATAAATGTGAAAGCTGTAATTTGATTGGTGAATTGATACAGCTTTACACTTTCATAAATGTGAAAGTTGTAATTTGATTGGTGAATCGAACAGTCAACAGACAAAAGAAAACATATCCTACCGATATGTTAGATTTTCGTTATGTTGGGATTTCGGAAAAGTTGACTTCAAAAAGATCGTACAAATGCCAAATATGTTTTGCTTTCTTATACACGTACATATATATAATCTACATCTATTGATTCTCACCAGTATCTACTCCCGTCCAGCTGCCACCTTCAACACGTATTTTTAAAAAAATCTTCCTTACGGTACGTACGTTCGAACCAAACACATATGCTCTAATTCTGCCACCTTTGAAAAGAAACTCGAAGAACTCAACGACAGAGGAACCCTCCTGAGATATAAAACTAAGAAAACCTTCGTGTTAACTTTCCTCCCCGATGCCTTAAACCAAAAACAGATCTGACGTCAGTATTGGCACCATATTGAATCGTCCGTACGTCTTAAGGGTATATTTTTTAAGAAGTTCCTTTGGTTGCATATCGTAGACCTAATAATCTCAAGGACCATCTGGTAATGCCATGGTAACTTTAAACAAGACCACAGACTCAAGCACATATCATTTCAAAAATAAGCGTTGCCCAATTTGCAAACGTATGCCCGAGACCATATCTTTCAGAAGTTCGATAACAGGAGTTAACTATACTATCAGTCAGATGCTAGGATGCTGAGCCAATAATGCCATCTATCTTCTGACACGCAAGATCTGCGCCATTCAATATGGTGGCGAAACCATTGATTTCAGAAAGTGAATTAATCATTGCAAAGGCCACATTCACAACAAAATCAACGCGAAAGTCGCCAGCCACAATAACTCGAATGGACATTCAGTCGAGTCGCTTGAAATGTTACCTATTGAATCTAACCTATGATGGACACACATAGAACGCGCACGTAAGGAACGATACTGGATACTACAATTGAAAACTCATGTCTAATTTGACCTTCATGAAAAAAAAATCGAAAGTTCCCATTTTGCTGCCTTGTCAAAATTGCAGCCAGTCGTTTGCACCCGACGCAAATTTTGCGCTAATATTTACCCAGTAATTACATATTTTATGATTGTATTGTCCGGACACGCAATTGTCTTAACATCTTTCCTTCAGAACTTCCTTGCATAACTCTTCCGGGACATAATTTCTGGCGTTAATCTCTCTCCACTCTTTGTCTCCGTTTTTCGTTTACAACTTAGCATTAGGTCAAAACATACTGGTTCGCTACGTGATAGACACAAGAACCTGCTCGCCTATTATTTCTACGCAACTTTGAATATATTATTATATCTCTTGTTGCAAATTGCTCCTATTGATTCTAAGATGTAAACGTCCATAATTTCTCGTAGATTTTGTGTGAAAAGTTTGTTTTGTATATGTCAGTTGTTGTTGGGGGGGGGGTCCTGACGAAGAGCTTGCTTAGCACGAAACGTTGGGAAACTGTTTTGAATTTGCACCGTTATCAATTTATGTGTGTTTGTATATATATATATATATATATATATATATATATATATATAGTATATATATATATATATATATATATATATATATATGAGATTTAGTCGTGCAAATGCTGCAGTTACATAAGAAGAAATCATTATCAAGAGCACAACAAAATATTTACTTATTTTATATTTTTGTTAAAAATCATTTTTAAAGTAGCCAATGTAGAGTCTTACTTGTACCCTGTTTGCAGCCTTAGTCCCCTATTAGCCAACAAATTCACTCCCCCACGTTTGAAAAGAGTGATTCTTGCCCATGGTATCTGAAGACAAATTCAGTAGTGCAACATAATTAGTCATCATGTGAAAGGGAGCAAGGCATGGCTTGTCCACGAGTACCACTCTCTATCATTTTGTTTGTATGTGTTATGCTGTACATTTAATTCAAATCCAAATTTTAGGTTGAATGTCTTACAATTCAATGATTTTGTTCCAGGCAACCAAACCGCATGCGCTGAATACCACGCGTGTGCCTCACGCCACTCTAGAACCACCTGTACATAAACAGTTTGTCTTCCACTACGACCCCACTGCGGTAAATTCTCTCTCTCTCTCTCTCTCTCTCTCTCTCTCTCTCTCTCTCTCTCTCTCTCTGGGGGATCCCAAAATTTCAAAAAGGCCCTGATTTTCCTCGAAAGGGCCTTAAGCAAAAGTCTTTATGTCTATTTACTAGAAGTAAAATATCAAAAGACATCAAACATGTGACATGCTTTGTCCTGTGACATAAAATAAAATTTAATGTTGTGTTGCCTATATAACCATATAATTCCAAATTTCTCCGATAAAAGGGATTTATTAAAAATTTGATTCACGTTCGAACTCCGCTGACGTTACTTTGACGTCTTATGTGGCGTTAATGACGTAATACTACATGTGTTAAATATTCAGATTATCGCACCATATCGGTTGACCCCAGCATACCTTGGAATAATCCACAGAAGACAATATAAAGAATTCTCTTTGTTACCAATGATCTTAAAGAATAAATAATACGATCATTTATACTATAGGTTCAATATTAACACCATTTATGTTGCATTATCCTTTCCGCAGCAAAAAGAACAAATAAGATTTGTTACAGAACAATGTTGGGCTTCTTTGTCTGAGGCATGATCAAAGTTGGATTTGACAAGGGTTGAAATATAAATGGAGCAATCAAATTTATTTTGACATGATATCATCAACGTAACTTTAATTTATTTAAAGTATTTTATCAAACTAAATAAAATCAGTCCATGTCTTCCAACTTACTTCTGTACTGGAAAGGGGTAATGTCCGAGGCATCCGAACGTATGTTAAAATTAGTTATTTACTGGCATGGGTCTTTTTATGGAGTACAATTTCTGATTTTTTTCTCATATTTTAAATGTAACTATATATTTTGATAACTATTTCGGACACCAAATAGTTATTTTAAAAAATCTTGCTCTCACTTGTGCAAAAGAAATATAATTATATCTGGTGTAATATAAAATTTACACTGTAGGTATAATTCCATTCGAACAAAGATGACGACTTCAGACTGTTGACTAAAACCTGGCGTCATGATTCACTTTCCATGTCCACTTAAAAATTTTGTATTTTTATTCCTAAGGGAATGCTGATTTCCTTGTTAGGTTACGACTCGATTGGGACAAAAATGTCGTATGGGTCTGTGTTAGTAAGCATTAATACGTACGACTGTAAATAAAAGTTCGCCGTGTAGCTGTTTATCTCTTTCCAAGAAATATACTCGTCTTTAACGGTTTTGTTGGTGGGTGAGTGAGTGGTTGGACGGAATCGAGAGAACGTTTATACAAGCAAAATATGCTTTTATGTTGCTAAAACCGTCATGACTAGAAAGTGTAGACATTAGTGTGCAAGAGACACGATGTTCTGGGCTAATTTTTGTTTCTTCCTTACAGCATAAGATGTTTATAACAAGCGTCCCGAATTGCTACATCTTTACTTTGAGTGACCAAGAGAGAAAAGACGTTCACGCTGATGCAACAGTGATGACTTTGGAGGTACCATAAACGGCCACCGTTTACCGGCTTCACGAAAAGTTATCAGAAATAAGGGCTGTTCTTGCTTTTCCGGTGGTGGTGGTGGTTGGGGACCCTGGAACTATATATACATCAAAATGAAACATTTCCACCATTTGGACTCGAACTAACCCATAATCGTTGGCTTAAGATCTGCGCTCTCTGACCACTTAATCGACTCTGTCAACTGTGATTATATATGCAACGACAGATGGACATACATACATACATACATACATACATACATATATACATACATACATACATACTATTGTTTTATGTTACCTAAATGTTTGGAAACTTAGAAAGACACACACAGATATATATATATATATATATATATATATATATATATATATATATATATATATATATATATATATATATATATATAATTTTTATTTTTCTCTTCAGGCCAAGCTCCTGCTCATGATAGCTTCCTCTACAAAAAAGGAGGTACCGAAGGCCTTAGTGGACCATAATATTCTGTCATTCTGTGGTGCTGGAACCTTGCATTACTACACCTTCGCTTAAATGATGCAGTTCTTAAATAAAATTAGACATTTGATATACACTTTTGAATGAGACATCTATTCTTCATGTTCGAAATGTTTGGTTCCTCCATCCATGGATACATATATCTCGATAATAGATACACACATATCGATCAAAGCGTGCATATATTGATAAATAAATGCGTGCGTGCACGCACGTACATATGCACACACAGAATCAGTGTCAGATAATATTACTTGAAAAAACTTAACTCCCGATTCAAACGTTAAGCTATCCATTTTAATTAACGACCCACAGTTTCATAAATCTACGTTTGTATGGTATTAAAAACGTAATATTACTAAGGCAGTACCGAATAGTGGTTTATCTACTCGGCCGAATACGAATAGAGACTCATAACTATTCGGCCGAATACGAATATGAATACGAATACAAATAGTGACTGAATGCTCCAAAATAAAATAATTTTTTTCAGCACGTCAAATAACATTTTAATTAATTATAAAGTAACTAACAACGAACACGTGAAGGTTCAAAGTAACTAAGCCATTACCAAAATATCAAAGTGCTACATTTAAACGTCTTGATACGTTAACTAATGAATAGCAAGATTCAAATTTTCAAATTCAGTCCAACAGTTACTGCTGTTTGAAGAATTCATTAGCTTTAAACAAAAAAGAAAAACAGTCTCTCGACAATGTCTGCCTGTAGACAACATCTTTTGTCTGACAAGGTGTTGCCGGCAGCACTGAATAGACTTTCATTTGGGACGTTTGTTGGAGGCGCTGCTAGATAATGTTGGGCGCAAGAACGGAGTAAAGGAAACCTGTCAGCATTGGTTTGCCACCATGACACTGGATCAGTATCCCTCCAGATACAAGGCTCATTCAGAAATTTGTTTAATTGGTTGTCGGTACGAATTGAGGTACTCTTTTCTGATTGCACCGAACCTGCTCTTCATGAAGGTTGACCTAATTGTACTATTCTTATTCGGCTGCATCATACTATTCGGCCGAATGCGAATACCTCATTTAATAAACTATTCGGGGCCGAAGCGAATACGAAGCGAATATTTGGTACAGGCCTTGATATTGCACGTGACCATTTGCAACAAATCAGAGTGGTGCAAGTACGCATTTATATACAAATTCCTTAAAAAATATGTTAATTTGTTTTCTTACAAAAAGAAAAGTACCGTCTCAAATATTGGCACAAAACTTTCTAAATTTATGTTTATTATAATCTATGATTCTATGAAATAAAACTATTCGAAAATTATCAAGTAATAGAGTTTCAATTTACATGTGATGTAGTAAGACTTCCATGGTACGCTACTCGATATTATCTATTCACCTGAACACTAACAATCCAGACCTGACTGCATAATTGTTCACATCTGCCTTAATATTGGATTAGTTAGTGATGCATTGTAACTAGTGAATTACAGGTTTGAATTTGCGGGTTTGAAGACATTAATTGCATTTACTGTCACAAATTAAATTTTTACATGTAAGACATCAGCCCAATATACACATTTTAGACTGGCACTCTCAGGGTAGGATCCCCACCCCCCACCCCCCGCCAATCTTTAGAAAAAAAAAACATACATTGACACAAATGTATCATCACTTGTCACTTCAAATTTGACCATCGTTTTATTCTTGCAAACGTTTATTGAATATTATGTACGCTTTTACTTTGGTGCCCTTTCGAGTAAAATCAGTGCCCTTTTGAAATTTTGGAACACTCCCACCCCCAAATACTTGACCTGATCCGGCTGTGAATCCAATTATACAATCGTTACAAATAAACATGCACGAAAAAGGTCCTGACACAAAAAAGTGGAAACAAATCCTGCGTGTTTAAATCAGAAGAAAGACCGCAAGAATTAACTGAGACAAGCTTGGAATGTTGAAGGAGAGCCGTTAAGACCCCGAATATTATCCAATTTATACTAATAAGTAATTTATCAATATAGAAGATTTCTTGTTCTTATAAACAATTTATCATGAGTTATTTCCTTTATCAGAAGGGCAAAACATCACGAGTCTTCCGGTTATTTTCAAATGTATATAAAACTATGATTTCAGGGTTTGTATCGATACTACCAGAATAACATTAAAACCGCTTTTAATCAACGTACCAAATTTTATTTACAAATATATAAAACTAATTTCCTCATTCAAAGAGTATATTTATTGCGGCTCCCCGTTCCTCCTTTTGTCTTTTTATTTTTTATTTTTTATCTTTTTTATGGTGTATGATTTACCGCGAAACAACTTTTCTTTTGTCGATTAATCCTTTATTGTTTATTTTTGCTCTTTTTGTATGGCACTATGTCTGATGTGTCGGTACTAGTTATTCTTATTATTAAATTAGATATTTAATGGCAAACGAAGATTTCAGAGTGTTTTACTCACAAGAAAATGCTGTTAATGCATTGTATCGATTGTTGATGGATTGAACTTTGCAAGCTGCATTGAATTTCCAGCTGATTTTATTAAGGGTGCCCGCATTGAAACTGTATACCAGAAACTTTGCTCCGCGTTAAGGCGTACGGTATAGTAATGTTAAAGGCATTTCAAACATATTCATGTAAATGCAACAATAATCCTTATCAGAAACTGCACTTAACTGACTGAAGTGATAAACTAAGTTAATATTTCATATTAGTGTGGGTTTTTTGTTATCCAAGTTTCTACTGGCTAATCTTTGTAACAGCAGTTTCTATTGGCTAATATGTGTGTCGCAGATCGGTGCAGTATTAAATTGTTACAGCTGTAGTGTTTGCACGCACCAATATGGATTCAGACCATGCGTGCATATATATGTGACCAGGTAATGTCAGTCTATATTACATTGAGAAACTGTAAATAGAAGTCTTACACAGCATGATTCTTAGTGGGACTGAATTCATACGATCAACATCCGGGGATTTTTTGGCAATCATATTAATCGCGAGACATTAGACGCGTTAGATTTACATCAGTTCGTAATACATGCAAATTCAACACTTTCAAAGGAGGGAACATGCGATCGCACGAACCTGTCTGGCCTTAGTATGCATCAGTTCCAGTTCTATGCATTATATGAGTTGAAAATGTAAATCACTTCATCGTGCTTTTGACACAGTATCAACAGTTTTATTCAAACACAATGCCACAGCTGCTCAACAATTGTAGCAATATTCATGCCTAAAATTGGATTACTTGACCTTCATCAGGCTCAGTTTATTTCTTGTCTTATTGTTTCGATCTTTCTTTTCTAAACAATTTATTAAATATCGAGGAACCTTCATGGTTTTGAAAGCTAATGCTAGTTTGCTTACTTGTTATTCTTGTTCGCCTCTTACCAAACACAGCACCGCTCCGGTGACCTAGTTTTTAGAGCGTCCGCCTTGGATGCGGGAGGTCGTGGGTTGGATCCCCCGGCCGAGTCATTCTCATAATAATGGTACTAACAGCTGCCTCGCTTGGCGCTCAGCATTAAGAGATTAGTGTTAGGACTGGTAGGCCTGGTGTCAGGATAATGTGACTGGGAGGACATCATGCTACATGTCTGCGGCATAATGCCCCCGGGGCTAGACATCAGTATAAACTGCCACACTGCAGACATCGTAGCCATAAAATGAAAACTTGTTAAAGCTATGTTAAAAATCCAAATCACACACACACACACACAACTAGAGGCAACTGTTGACAAGAATATTTGTCCAGCTTGGATTTTGAAAAATAGTCGATTATTTTTTGTTCTACATTCGTCTGAATGAAGAAAAAAGTGAAAATATCACTCAACCACCCCACCTCACCCCCACGAAAAATAATGTCACTGACGGGAAAGGAAAGACAATAATACACTATTAATGAACATCACTAGGTCAATCATAAATTGACGGCCTGACAGTAAAGAAAATAACTTTGTCAACGTCGCTTCTTAGGTTCAAACTTTACCGTCGTAGTATACATGCACACTACACAATTCAACTCATGACAGTTACTGTCTAATGGTGTTAAATAAAAATGCAGAGATGAAAACCATGATGAAACCTAATGCATAAAGGCGATAAATCTATCACAAAATAACAACCGCAGACAAAACTTTCAAGAAAACAACAATAAAACTGTTAAAGAATGATTATTATCGGTAGAGTTTAACAGTTATTTCAACATATTATTGTCTGTATCATGCAGCCGAATGGAAGCTTTTTGTGTTTCCAAGAAGACGCGGAGGCAGCTGACCCTGGCTGACTTGGGCCGGTATTGAACAAATAACCCTTGAATTACTAGCCCGATGCTAACATAATGTCAAAATATATTCCAAAGTCCGGCCGTTATCGTGATTACATAAAAAAGATGGACGTGTGTATATATATATATATATATATATATATATATATATATATATATATATATATATATATATAGACACACACACACACACACACACACACACACACACACACACATGTAAAATTGCCCCCTTCCCCGCGAAGCAAGGTATTAGACGATAAAGGTTGGACTGACGGACACATGGAGAAAATTATAGTTCCAGAATAAAATCTCTTCGGTGCTAAAGAGTTTGAACTCCGCTAACAATTGCAATAATAATTGATTGTGCCTATCTATCTTTTGTGCTTAACTTTTGTCCATGATTGTTGATTGTACTTTAAGATAATGTTACATGGCAAAATATTATCCATGATTGTAAGTTGTAAATAACATGTTGACAACGTTCTAGGAACAAGCTTGTTTGCGTACCAATAGTTCAAGGTCAGTCTTGTTTTATTTAGACTAGAGTTTCCGTCAGAAAACTTTACATTATATTACGTTCTAGGTCAAGTGAAGATACGCATACATAGAGACTCAATAAATAAATATTTCATTCCCATTTTATATCATTATGTGATCAGAGTTTTAAGTTATTCTCGGATATAAATCGTGAGGAAGTATTTATTTAAATTATTCATTGGAACTAACAGGTACTCAATGCCTTTGGATTAACACATTATTTTAGAATGATTAAAAACTCATTCAAAAACTTTCTTTATTGAGTCGTTGTGGTGCCTTAGGACAGTCAAGACTATTGGAATTCATTCGGAACATTATATTATATTACACTTGTGATAGGATTTTTAGGACTAAATGGGATTTAATTCAAAGTATTGTGTCTCTTAAACTTTCACTTTATAACTTAGAGAAGAAAACAGTTGTTGATTTTACTAAGCTTGTTGGTTTCACTAATTTTTGTTGCATATTTTAAGAATCGGAGTTGTAACATATTACTACTACTACTACTACTACTACTACTACTACTATAATAATAATAATAATAATAATAATAATAATAGTAACATTAATAATAATAATAATAATAATAATAATAATAATAATAATAATAATAACAACAACAACAACAACAATAATAATAACAATAATAATCATTTTAAAAATGTTCCCAAAATATTGTCATATTTTTTCTTTATTTCTGTCCATAAGCTTAATTCCAATCGATAAAAGAATGAACCTTTCGAAAGGAATTCAAGTATACATACTCCAACGTTTCAAAAGGATTTAATTTGGTAAACATTTTTAAATATAGGTGTGGATTTGGTTCATTTTTAATACTTCTTTAACGTTTGTGTGGCCTTCTGTTTTTCGTTTGTTTTGTTTTGGTTTTCTATTTTTTGTGGGCGGGAGGGGTTGGATGTGGGAAAGATTTGGAATTTATAATTATGTTTCTCTTATATTCCGGGATCCTTCTAAATTCAGTATCGTTTGCCAAATTTTTGTTTTACATTAATCTCTGCTACTCTAAAACAGTATTGAAGTATTGTTTAGTATATTTCGCATTCCGTGTTGGTTTCATAATTTATGATCAGTCTCAGCTACTTTAGCAAAACAGTCCGCGGTATTTTTGGTCTTCGCTAAATTACGTTTCAGTTTCGTACCTTTAGTATGAGATTTAGTGTAGGCCTTTTTTCTTCGTATAATAATGGATTATTTAGTATTTGCTAAAGTGAATGCCAGTTCAGTACTTTTAATACGACGTTAGATTGGGATATCCTAGTTCTCTAGTCTCCCATAAATTGTTGTGCCAGTTTTAGAAGATTGGTATTGTTTTAGTGTAAGCCGTATTTTGCATGCAATGTTCCGCATTCTTTCAGTCTCTGCTCAATTCTGCGCCAATTTCGAAAATTTGTGTACTGATTTAACATAATATTCAGGATTCTTTTAGTCTCCACAACATTCCGTATCAGTTTTCTAATTCTATGGTTACCTTAGTCTCAGCCACTTAATAAATAGTTCAGGGGTATTTTTTATCTCGATAATTTTTGTGCCAGTTTCGTAATTTTAGGCCATTTTTCCTTATATAATATTTCGATTATATTATTCTTTGCTAAATTCATTGTCAGTTTGTTAATTTTGGTAGGATTTTTAGAATAGTATTTCGGTGGTTGTCTCTAGTAACGTCCATGTTAGTTTCATCAACTTGATAGAGTATCTGCCACAATTTAGTATTAATGTAACAAATTTTCACTCAGCTAAATTCCGTGTCAGTTTCGAAATTTTACATTGGTTTTGATCTCTGCCTTTGTAATAAATCTTCTGAATTTCTTTTAGTCACTGCTTAATTTCATGTCGCTTTCAAGATTTTGTGGATGCTTTTAGTCTGTACCGTTTTAAATAAATCGTACGACTTTTAGTATCCGTTAAATTAAGTGTTGCTATCGAATTTTAGTAAAACATTTAGCCTAGGCCATATTCTTTCTAAGACGACATTCCATTTATGTTGTCTCAACTACTTCCTGTTCCGTGCTTTTAATAATCTTTCCGCTGGTTTTGTTTTGGTCTCCGATTAACGACTTCATGTCTAGGCTCTTTTTCAGGGGTGCACAACCCCAGGCCCGTGAACGTATTCTGTCCGGCCCTCAGGGCAAATTAAGACAACACAGAAATCTGGCCTGTGAACAGTAATAATATTAAAGAAATTAGTGTTTGCGGCCCTCGAGTGGTATTAGAAAATGTAACTGGCCCTTGGCCGAGAAAAGGTTGTGCACCCCTGCCCTATTTGTTTAATATAATATGCGGGGGTATACAGTGTCCATACAGTGTTTTTGACTATTAATGTTCTAAAGATTTGTTCGTCTCCGCTAAATTCAAGGTCAATTTATAAATGCTAATTTTTCTATTTGATATCGGCCATCTGAATGAAATATTCATAGTCAGTTCGGAAGCTTTTTGCAATCATTTTAGTCTCGTGTTATGAAATCAAACATTAGAGGTTTTTAGCTTTCACTAAACTTGAATTTTGGAACACCGCGTTTCTCTTGAATTTTTTATGAACATTTTCCGGATCTCTTTAGTCTTCGCTTTACTCGGCGTCTGGGTCCCGGGTGGCTCAGTGGCCTAAGGCGCTCCCATTTAAGAATTCCTGACATCTCATCTCTTGGGCTCAGACAACGTGGGTATGTGAGAAAACTTGAAAGCAGTTTTCCGTGGATCGATGGTTAGTCGCAGAGGGTTTTCCCGGGTTCCTAATGGAAAACATTGATGCTGCAAAACAGTAAATCTCAGAAGTGACAAAAATCATTTTCAGTCGAGATCGACTGCTTATCACTCAATGTGTTCTGTTTTCGAGGTCTTAATGATACATTTAAATTTAAGAAGTAGAAACTTCGTTTTTCCTTGGTTTTAAATATAAGATCATTTCATATAATCGCGTATGACATTTTCAAAGTATAAATTATTGAGAAGCTAAATCTTCAAACGGATAGAACGTCGAGGCTGCAAACGGTGTTAAACAAATGCCAATATTTGAAATATTAAATATTTATTCATTCTAGTAAATACATGTGAATCATTATCACCCTTCTTATCTATTTAATTACTTTACGTTCCACAGAATAGAGTTAATCGTTTCATTCTATTTTTCAAATGAGATGTAGGCTTTAACGACATCTACTTCTGGTGAGCGGTGTGGAATTGAAAATGTGTAAAGAAAGTAATAATTACCGATACTGTAATTCATGGTCAAACATGTCTTATTTGCGATTGAAAAATGCGTAGAAGTGTGTCACTATTCGTTTTCTCTTTCACTAATTGAGACTCGATGTTACTCATTAAAGTTTTTTAACTTAGAATGAATCATTCATATGAAGTAGTCCAGAACTTTTATAGGGCCACAAAACTGCTTCTAATGCAGTTTTTCAAAGTGATTTATATTGCAATTATTATGGTGTAGACAAAGTCTAATATTATATGGTTCAGTTTATTGTCACTTTACTGACAAATCATGTACCTCAGTTTAATGACAAATCATGTACCTCACTTTACTGAAACTACATAAGCGCAAGGATAAAAACCATGTGGCGGATCCTGGATTTAGGCTGTTTGCAGTTAGATCCGACTGGTACGCGAATATATGCGGTATATCCCAAACAACCAAATCTGAGTTTCCTTTAGGACGTGACTGTTTCCCAATGAATGAAATTCTAGTAAAAAGTAAAAAGATTCGAGCCAGAAATTCGAGTACATAAAATTCGAGTAAAAGTTCTAACTTACTCTGTAATTATTAAAAACGTTCATCACATTCAGCTTACTCCACAAAAATTGGTCAATCACTTGGATAGTGAGGAGGACACCAAAGGGTAAACTTTCTGAGATTGTCAAAAGTGAGGAGAAAAAAACAATATGAAATCTATTTAACGTGTAGTTTTAGAAACCAAAATATACTCGATGCGGAGTTCTGATAGCAGTTCAGTTCAAGTCGTGATATTTTGTCGTGTCACGTATATCGAGCTGAAGATAAGGAGGTCGATAACAACAAATGCCAGTTGTCACTCAGGTCTGGTGTTCCAAACTTTCTATGATCTTCAAAATGACGACCATTATCATCTTCTCTGTCCTCATCGGTCTGTCCTATCAAGTAAGTAGGACCAATATACTAATTGGAGGTTTCTTTGGAATTATTTTAAAAGGGTCTCAGGGTATAGATGATCTCAAGACGTTGTTTGGGGTGAAGCTCGCAATGAGAGAATATATTGCATGATTTTTTCGAGACCATATTTACATCAGCGTGAATCACTTTCAATTTCTTAGATCCCGCGATGGTTAGAGAAAACCAATTGCGCCTGTTTGGTTCTGTGGTAAAACATTTCTGAAGTATCAAAAGGTGCAGATAAATGAGCTATACATAATTATTTTTGAAAATTTTCGAGATGGTGACATCAGCATTGCTAGCAAATACCACTAATTGTTTGCTCAAATATTGGCATACAGCTTAAAGTAAAAGGAGCTGATTCAAGATATTTCTCACACCACTAAAAATATGGAAGTTCCTGGCGTATTTACCAACAATAGTGGGGGCCCCGAGTGGCCGAGTGGTCTAAAGCGCTCACCGTTACGGATCACTGCCATCTCACCTCTGTCTGCGTAGGTACGAGTCTCAGGCTCGGCCAATGTGGGTATATGAGAAAGTTTGCCAGTACCTTTTCGTGGGTCGGTGGTTCTTTCCGGGGTGTTCCCTGGTTCTTCCTCCACCATTAATCCTGGCCGCCATGTATAGCCTATCTTGTGCTGAAAAATGGCGTTAAACCCTACAACAAAAACAACAACAACAACCAATATTAGAACTCTGTCTGTGATTATTTCACTGTTGCACCATTACAGAGTAACAAGTTTTATAGTTCGTTCCACAAAGCATCGCGAATGATCTGGTTCTTATTGAATGTACATGTCAGCATCTCGAAATGAAGCTCATTTCAGCTAATTCGTTTCATGCACGAATGACTGAAACATATTTAGCATGATTTAAAAATATTTCTTATTGAGACACACAGCAAAGCCGTACATTCGATACATGCTGAAAAGACAGATCTGTGTACATGTAAACCACCATGTTCGTCCCGAGTTCATTTTGGATACTGTAAAGAAATCAAAGGGAGGCGACCACATTATGGCCGATTATAGCCGAATATGAACGCTGGCGAAATAAATCGACTATTCCACAGGTCATGGTGGTCAGCAAAATATCTATTGTCTTCAAACCACTTGATTTTAGCATGTGTTTAATGAAATGTTGTATGCTCTATGTTGATTTTAACGGTGTTCAAATATTTCGTGAGCAAAACGCAGTAGTTACATTTAACTCCATTTTTAATGACGCCAACCTGAAAATTAACTAAGCAACATACGTGGATATTATTCGTGATCCTGTGCGGAATGAACGATAAATAAAATATTCCCAATTGTTCTGTATTTTTATTCAGTGTTTCAGAATTCTTACATGTCTGCCTTGTTGTAATGATATTTAATACTTTTCTTGACAAGTCGCCATGTTAGATGCACTTTGTATCAGACACAGTTGTTGTTAAAATATGTATAAATTCTTGATATACTTTACGAAAATCTTATAATTACGTATATATTCTTTATACAGTCAATCTTTTATAAAAAGTCACATAATTGTGTAACATAATCAAGGAGTGAAGATAGTATGCGTATTAAACAGCCACAATGCTATATCAGTTTTTACTGCCACTTCTCTCACTTTCTTAAGCAATAAATTAAGTACTTTCTAACCTTTTTGCTTCTAAATCTTACAATGTTAAACAAAATCTCCATCATATAAAAACAACCAGTCCTAAGTAGTTTAGATGATCGACAATTTCAAATATGCAACTGTCGTATTTCAACAGATTTCGTAAGCTCTGACAAAAGAGTAATCGTTCCTAAAGCAATAACTTTCCATTTTTTCTTCATTTAACACCGACCCCCAGATTCTGCAATTATTATTTAAATTATACGATAAGTTCTTTTGTATCTTGAAGTGCATTATTAGTCTCTGCAAAAATAAATAACAAATAGTTAGACCTTTTTATGTAGATTGCCTTGCTATATGTGTTCTCTTGTTAGAAAGTCATCAAACAAGGATGGGTGCCAGTCTATATTTTTATGACTATCTTTCTACAACTGTGCATGCCTGTAGACCAAGATACTGACTTAATTACTTTTATCCACAAAGTAATCTCATTAGTACTGAAACAAAAAATAACTGAATAGTCACGAAATTATTTTGGGTCGTAACATGCAAGAAAGAAAATTAAAAGTTTTCCTTACTCAGGAGTTATTCCCCTTGCGAAGATTTGCTTTACATTTATTCGCAATGTACGAGTCCTTTCACTCATTAATTTTCACAGTCTTAAAAAACTTAAAAGTTGTTCCAATCGGCTCTTGTTGCTTCCAAAACCATTCACAGATCGCAGTTAAAATGTCTGCAGATGTCCAGATGTTCAATATGTCAAGAAAACGGATAATTCAAGCACAGTTAAAAGTTGTAATAGAACAGATAGTTAACAATTAAAGCAATGAAAATTAGCAATCAGTTCACTTAAAGTTCCATATATATCAATTTAAGATTAGCAGAAGTAAAGTCGTAATTATTGTTTTCAGCCTAAGTCTCCTACTAACCTATAAATTCTCTTTCCTACGTTTGAAAGTGAGTCTTGTTCCTGGAATCCGAACAGAAATTCTATAGATCAACCCAATTAGTCATCATAGGAAAGGCAGCAAGGCTTGGCGTGACCATGAATGCCACCCTCTATCTTTTTACGCGTCTGTTTTGTCATGATTTTCATTCAGATCCAAGTTTTAAGCTGGATGTGTCGAAATTCAATGATTTCTTCTTCTAGGCAACCACATTGATTGAGCCGCTTACCACGCATACACTGCATCCGACGCATGTGTCGCATACCACGCATACTCCGCATCCGACGCATGCGCATGCCACGCATGCACTACATACCACGCATGCGTGGCATAGCACACTTGCACCGCACACCACTCACGGAGCAAGTTTACATAACCAGTTTGTCTTCCACTATGACTACACCACGGTATGTACGTCTCTCTCTCTCTCTCTCTCTCTCTCTCTCTCTCTCTCTCTCTCTCTCTCTCTCTCTCTCTCATATACATAGGTATACATACAGATAAACATACAGATATATAGACACACATTTTCATGGACAAAGGCAGGGATAAGAATTAATGCAGGCAGACATAAATCTTACATACATATATACATGCATACATACATACATACATACATACATACATACATACATACATACATACATAATTACATACATACATGCATGCATGCATGCGTACGTACGTACATACGTACATACATACATACATACATACATATACATACATAAGATTAGAAAAACAAAGAAATACACATTCCCGTAGTATACACCGAAGAGTTTTATTTATTGCTGAGCTTATCTTGGTATAAACTATCCGTTGCCTAATCACACAGCAAATAACGCCCGAAAGGCGCAATGTAAGCTGTGTGATTCGGCAACTAACAGTTTATACTACAATAAAATCAGAAAAGAAAACATTAAACTAACATAATTGCAATTCTTTATAATTTTATTTTTTCTTTAATAATAATAATAATAATAATAATAATAATAATAATAATAATAATAATAATAATTGTTATTTGATTCTGTCAAAATCAATTTATTAAATTTTGAAATAAAATATAAACTGATCATTTTTATATCATTTTAAGGCATGCAGTGTGTATGCTTTCTGATTCAGGGTTTACATTATTTTCTTTGTAAGTGACTCCATCTATAGAAGATAGTATAAAATAGTTCTCTGTGTAGTTGATACAGAAATAAAGGCAGCTCGGCCTGATCACATGGTTACGTTCTGACCAATGGAAATGTTCGTTATATTTACCAGCTGATGCAATTGCAATTATTAACAGGTCACAGTAATATTTAGCAAAATTGTAATTGGAGATTTGACATGACTTCTCAATTAATAAGAAATTTATGAAACAGTTTAACTTCTATACTTTGTGAACCCATGAGATTAAATATCAAAAAACATCTAACATGTGACAGGTATTTTTTAAGGGGGGATGTTGTTTGTTTGTTTTTTGTTTGTTTTTTGTTTGTATTTTGGGGGTTGGGGGGATATTTTCTTTTGTGAAATGAAACAAATTTACTATCGTGTTAACTATATAACAATAATTCGCCATATTTCTCCAATAAAAGAGGTTTATAACAAATCTGAATCATGCTAGACTTCCACTGACGTTATTTTGACGTCTTATGTGGCGTTATTTAGACGTCTTCTGTGACGTTATGGCGTAATACTACATGTATTAAATATTCTGATTATTACACCATATCGGTTGACTCCGGCATAGCTCGGAAAAATGCTTGGAAGGTAATATAAAAAATTCCGGTTTTAATTATTCATTTTAGGGAATGAATAATACAATTATTTAAACTATAGATTTGATCTCAAGTTGGATTTCTCCTTTCCACAGCAGAATTTTAAGATTTTTATAGAACAATGTTGGGTAAATTTGTTCAAGGCATGATGAACGTTTTGTGGGATTTGCCAACGGATGAATATAAATGGACTTTTGAAACCGCATTTGTGACATGACGTCATCAACATAACTTTAATTTATTCAAACTCTTCTACATTTACAAAACGAAATGCAATATCACGCCACGACTTCAAATTTACTTCATGTCGTCATATAATAGAAGGGGATAATGCCCGAGGCATCCGAACGAACGTCAAAATTAATTACTTACTAAAATGAACCGAATACAACCTGTGATTTTTCATGTGATAAATATAGTTATATGTATATGTTCATAACTATTCGGACACCAAATAGTTTTAGAAAAAAAACTCTTGCTCCGACTTAAACAAAATAAATAATTCTATCTGGTTAAAAATATGTAAGCATATTAGAACAAAGATGGCGACTAAAAAAGAAACTGACCGCTGGCATGAAACTTTACCTCATGATCCCCTTTCCATATACTCTTCATTTTTTATATTTTCATTCCCAAGGGAATGCAGATTTCCTTGGTAATGTGCCACTCAATTGGAACAAATTCTACGTTGCATGAATTTGGGATAGCACGGCATAAATATGTACGACTTTAATAGTACGTTCGCCGTTTAGATGTTTATCTCTTTCTGAAACAAATTTTAAAAACGATTTCGTTAACGGTTTTGTGGGTGGGTGAGTGGATGTTTTGAGGGAGTAGGGGGTACGTTCATGCAAGCAAAATCTACCCGTCATGACTCGGGAGTGTGGACACTAGAGTGAACACGTGCGATGTTATGGGCTAAATTATTTTTTCTCCCTTACAGCATAAGATGATCATACTCAACAACCATATCTGTTACATCTTTACTTTGAGTGACCAGGAGAAAACACAAGTTCACACTGACGCAACAATGATGTTCTTGGAGGTACCATTAATATCTACTTTTTACCAGCGTCACAGATCTATAATAAATAAGGACTGTTCTAGTTTGTGGGTGATGGTAGTGGTGGAGGTGGTTTGGGATCTTGAATCTATATTTTCTTAGCACGAAATATTTCCACTATTTGGACTTGAACTAATACCTAATCGTAGGCTTAAGACTACTGTAATCAACTGTGATTACATATGCAATAGTGGACATACATCCATCCATCCACACGTACATACATCCATTATCCTTTACGTATCCTAAACATTTGGAAACTTGAACAGACAAGTATATATATATATATATATATATATATATATATATATATATATATATATATATAATTTTCATTGTTTTCATTAGGCCAAGCTCATGCTCATGATCGCAACCTCTGCAAAAAGGGAGGTGCAGATGTTCTCACTGGACCCTCATATTCAGCAACTCTGTGGAAAAGGAATCTTGCATTACTACACCTTCGCTTAAATGATACAGTTTTTAAACAATTAAACTTTTGATACACAATTTCTATGAGACATCTATTCTTTGTATTCAAAATTGTCTGTACATCCACAATAGATTCATATATATTGATAAATACATACGTTCATGCACGCATGAAGACACACAAAGAAGGAGAGGCAAGTATTATCACGTAAAAGCTGTGCTTCGAATTAATAACTATGATAAAGAAATGCGCGATTCTTGCTCCCCCACCCCAGTTTCGAAAATGTACGATAGCATGATATTAAAAATAGACACTTGATATTACACGTATCTAATTGGTCAACTACAAATGATGTAGACTGGTCCATTTACCCACTTACATACAAATTCAATACAAAATGTTCGATTTTAATATCGACAAACAACTGTTTATGTTGAATATATTATATGATTCTATGAAATAAAACTATACGAAAATTATATAGTTATTGAGTTTCAGTTATATATGTGATGTAGCAAGAATTTTATGGTGCTCGATTGTATCCATTCAACTATCCATTACCAGTCTAGACTGGACTGCATAACTTTTGACATCTGCCTGGCAATTGGATTAATTAATGATGCAGTGTGAATATGCAGTCCAGTCGGGACTGGTAATGGTGCATTGACTAGTGAAAAACAGTTTTGTATTTGAAGATTTGAAGTCATTAATCTTCGCAAAATCAAGTTTATAGGAGACAGATCGGCGCAATGTCCATTGCAACATTTGAGTGGCAATCCAATTATGCAAAACATACAAATAAAACATAACCGTCGAAGTGCTGACACCAAAACGTGGAACAAACGCTGGGTGTTCATGTCAGAAGGATGAAAGTACAAGAGACAAACTTGGACTGTTTATGGGGAGCCTTTGAGATCCAGAAGATAGTCCAATCAATAAAAACAAGTTATTGATCAATATATTGTTCTTATAAACATTTTATCATGTATTGTTTCCTTTTCCCATTATTTTAGTTATGTATTTTAAACTATAATTTCAAGGTTCAGATCGCAGGAAGTCTCTACAGCGTTGAAATAGCTTTCAATCCACGTGCTAAATTTATTTACGAATATTTATGATGAATTAACTCATTCTAAGAGTACATTTTTTTGCTGCGCACTGCTCCACTATAATTCTTTTGATTCTTTTTTCTTTCCCTTTTGTTTTTAATCATATATGATTTACCGCGAAACCACGTTTCTTTTGTCGATTATTCATTAATCTGTATTTATTTTCTCTCATTAAATTTCATTTTTGAAATGCACTGTGTCTGGTGTGTCAATGTTAGTTATTTTTATTAGATTAGATGTTTAACGACGGTAATTATATCTATTGCAAATGATGTATTTGAGATGATTTACTTACAAGAAAATACTATTAATGCGTTATATCAAAAACGGAATGGAGCAACCGACAGGAAATGTTTAATAGATTTATGAATCAAACGTAAATTTTTGCGCCGCTCAACAAATTGAACATCACAGCCTCAATGAACTTTTCGGTAGTTTTAGTAAAAGGTACCTGCAACAATGCTGTGTACCAGTATCTTTGCTGAGGCATCAAGGTATTGTACCAATAATTCATTTCCCATAGAACCTAATTTCAATAAACAAAATCTAAATTTAATTGCTTCATTAGATTGGAATACAAACCATACATGATACAATTCATTAGTTTTAGACAACTTTTTAAGCATTGGAAAACATGTGTTTTAAAGGATTTACTTTGCGCCTCGTGCTGCTTAACAGGGGACTTTCTTTCTTTCTAATTGTCTTTCTGTCTTTTCGAAACAATGTGTCAAATATAGCGGAGCCTATAAGCTTTTGAAAGCTAATGTTTATTTGATTACTTGATCATGTTGTACAATGCACAAGGAGAGACAACTCTTGTGTATGTCCAGGTTGTATTTGGCAATAGTCAATTATTTTTAACTCAGTCTTCTGGCTCAAGAAAGAAGTGAAAATATCGCTCAAATATTCCCTCCACGAAACAAACTGTCATTGACGTGGACGAAAATACATATGCACTATCAACGAACATCATGGCTACGACAGCAATCATAAATTGACGGTCTGAACTTAGAAGAAAACAACTTGTCAACGTTGCCGATAAGTTTCAAAGGTCACCATTGTGTTCAGGAATGCATTTGATCCAATACATGGCTAAACCTCTGACATAACGATTTTGTGTGATTGAGTTAGTTAGAAAATGCAGAGATGAAAACCATGGTCGGGTATCGAAAGACCAACCTTTTTATTCCGAGTTCAATCCTCACATAAAATCAAAATAAATTGAAACGTTCGGCCCTTATGATGGTTACAAAGATGGAGGTAGACAGAAATTACAATTATCTTGCATATCGCTACAACAATGGCAACGTCTGTACCAATGTCAAATTTCTGCCACGTAATTAGAAGCTATTTAATGATGGACTCACAGACAGACGGACTAACTCAGAATACAAGTTTAAAATATCTTCAACGTTAAAGAGTTTAAATTCCAATATCAACTGCAATAATAATAATAATAATAATAATAATAATAATAATAATAATAATAATAATAATAATAACAGAAGGGAACAAGCAAACTATCTGGTACGAAGAATAGGAAATGTTCCGAATATATTGTCATATATTTTTGTTTCCTTCCGTCTATAAACTTAATGACGATCTATGAAAGAATAAAACTTTTGAAAGGAATTAAAGCATAAAAATATGAGAGAGACTTAAAAACAAAATTAAAAAGTTTGTCAAAAAGAACATCATAAAAAGTATTAAAATTAATTTAAGAACAAATTTTATACCTCTTCAAATTCTAAATTTTGTTTTTACAGTTTGTTTCAATTTGGGAATTTCTTTAGTGCTATGTATTTTTTTCTTTAAATTCTATTTTAAGTTTTTTAAAAAGAATAAATATGCTTTTTTTTAAATATATTTTTATTTGTTTCCTTTTTAATATTCTTTGACATTTTTGCGATCTGTACGTTTAAAATTCGGAGGGGGTCTCTCATTTTGTTTCTCATTTCTTCTGCGATTCTTATAAATTTCGTCACAGTTGCAAACTTTATCTTTCACTTTAATCTCTACAATTCAAATTTTATATTACGGCATTGTTTATTCTCTGTCACTTTGATAATTTAAGATTGCCTTTAGTGAAAGCCACTTTAATAAAATATCCCGGAGGTATTTTTGGTCCTCGTTATAGTCAGTTTCAGTTTTATCATTTTAAATTCCGTGTCAGTTTCGGCAATTTGGCCTTAGTTTTGACCTCTGCCATTGCAATAACTATTCTTGAATTCTTTCAGTCACTGCTAAATTTAATGTCAGTTTTGTAATTTTATGGATGTTTTTAGTGCCTACCATTTTAACAAAATCTTGTGACATTTTAATTTCCGTTGAATTACATATCGGTATCGCAAGTTTAGTATGACGGTTATCCTAGGCCATATAGTTTAAATATAATATTTTACTTTTTTGTCTAAACTACGTCCTATGCCGGTTTCTCAGTTTTAGTACAACCACTGGTCGTTTAGTTGATTTTGCTATAATAATAACAGAAGGGAACAAGTAAATTCTTTGGTACGAAGAATGGGAAATGTTCCGAATATATTGTCATATATGTTTGTTTCCTTCCTTTGTTCACCGCTTGGTTTCTCATCAGATGTTTAATTTTAGCGCCCTGAGTCAGAGCCAAACGTCCAGTATAATTTCTCCCGTTCCGTTTTTGTAGTGTCTGCCAATTCCTGTATCATTTTTGAAAATTTAGTGCGACTTCAAGTCTAGGCCTTATTTGTTTGATATCATATTCTTTTCTGTGTTCTTATTCCACTAGATGTACTGGCCCCCATGTATAGTAGTCTATCATGTGGTGAAAAATGGCACTGAACCCAACACAATAACAACAATATCATACTCAGAGGAAGACTCAGCTAAATTCCGTTTGCGTTTAAGTATTCTGATAGTATTTTTAGTCTATGGTATATTTTGTCTTTTGTATGTTTGTTTGTTTGCTTGGGGTTTGTTTACTATCAATGTTCTGAATATTGTTTTTGCCTCTTCCAAATTCCTTAAGAATGTTAGTTTCCTATTTGGTCGCTCCCTTTTAAATGACATATTACGGAGTGGGGTCTTTGTTTCGTTTGGTTTCGTTCTATTAGTTTTATGCAGTTTTTCGTATATTTAGTTTCTGCTAAATTCATGGTCACTTCGGAAATATTAAGCACTGTTTTTAGTTTCGAGTGTTTTATTGAAACATTCCGAGGCTTTTCACCTTCGCTGAACTGGAAATTTAGGAAGACGTTTAATAAAATCTATCTGGTCTATTTTAGTCTTCGCTAGACTCAGCCACGGTTGACCGAGTGGTCTAAGGCGCTCGCCTTTACGGGATCACTGACATCTCATCTCTGGGTTCGAATCTCGCGATCGGCCAACGTGGGTAAGTGAGAAAGCTTACCAGTACCTTCATGTGGGTCGGTATTCCATCGTGGATCATCCACTGGTTCTTCATCCACTAGATATATTGGCCGCCATTTATATCACGAGCTGAAAAATGGCGTTAAACCAACATAACAACAACAATCTCAGCGTCATTTTCATAATTTTTATATTACTTTTAGTCTCGGCCATTATAATAAAATGTTCATGTGAGGGGTGTCATAAATAGACTTTTTCTAATCTTTTTAATGCCCATGAGGAAACATTTTTAAACTTTTATTTTCGCGTGCGCAAATAGTAGGAGAAATGGATTTCTACAATATCAAACGACAAAAGTAACGTCATAATTTTGAAAATTACAGTGGCCATCGGAAATATTTAAAACGTCCCATGGTTTTACATTTAATGTCTATGGATGCTACAACATCAACCTACAATATTAAATTGCCATTGGCGCCCAGACCACTTCTCAATGTTAAGCCTATGGACGTTTTTAACATGAAATTCTCGCTACAACACACACACCCCTCCCATCATATCTCATCCAATATAGCCACGTTATTATTCCGACTATCGTTACTAGGTCAATACCAATGTGCGATTTCCGCATTTAACCAAGTTAAGAACGCTGTATCGTATTCCGCCGCATGTGACCGAGTCCAGGGTCGAATGTAAAAGCCTCGGTAACATATCGAATAACTCTTGCCTTCAATATCAGATTCGATATAGTCGTCTAGATTGATAAATCTGTCCCTATACATGTTTTCATTTTCATCTGTAGTTTGATCAAAAGATAAATTTCGTTATATAGACACATTTAAAAATCTAACTGGTCTTATTAATTTAAATGATCCAACAAGAAATAAAGTTTGTCTTACAGGTAAATATGTATGCAGGAAATATTGCGGCATTCTAAAAGGCCGTGCTGCATAGTAAGTCATATTCTTTTCATGACAATATATTCGAAACATTTCGAGCAAACTGCTTTAAAGGAAGTTAGCGCATGCTAGTGGTATTACACTGTGCTGATTTTATTACAGATGCACTCTGGCGTAAATTCTTCCGTGACTTAAATGGAAAACTAAGGGGCACTAGAGACTTAAATTTAAATGCTTTAAATCAATAATAAGAGTCATTCAGGCCTGTTCTAAGCCGCCACCTTTTCGGAAAGGACAAAAACTGATCACAGGTGGTATCGTAATATAGGCTTGTTCTTAAATACTACCTTTTACGTGACTTAAATTCCATATACGAATCCAAAACATACAGGTATCTGCTCCAACAGCAAATATAGCCACGTTTTCAAACCTTGCCAATAGGGCGTTACTATGACGACCTTCCACATGGCTTGAAGAAACAGCCTAGCATACTTTCCGTGGCAACCTTTAAGATTCGAAAGACGGAGGGTTCTAAAACTAGAACTGGATTCACTGAGGACACTACGGTCGTAAAAATAAGAGCGAGAAAGAGGAGACCATGGGAATAAGATAAGAAAGAATAGGTCATGATTTTAACTAAATGTGTCTTTGTATGGTTATGTCTAACCGTTACAAATCTTTTTTATCTCATTGTTAAAATAATCTAACACAGATCCCGGGGCCCCGAGTGGCCGAGTGGTCTAAAGCGCTCTCCGTTACGGATCACTGCCATCTCACCTGTCTGCGTTGGTTCGATTCTAAGATTCGGCGAATGTGGATATGTGAGAAAGCTTGCCAGTAGCTTCTCGTGGGTCGGTGGTTCTTTCCGCGGATTTCTCGGTTTCTTCCTCCACCATTAATACTGGCCGCCATGTATAGCAGCAGCAGTGGAGCTGAACAGACCACTTGCCTGAGACATTAAAGTTTTTGCCTGAGACATTAAAGTTTTTGTCTTAATAATGAAAACTTCTTTAATTGACCAGATTTTTTCTGATTTTTTCACAATCTGGTCATTACGCGTTGGTCGTTCAGCAGCTCTACTGCTGCTATGAATTAAACAGCCATTATAGATATTATCAATAATGAGTATTGGAGAACCACACTCAGCTAAATTAGCTCTACTGCTGCTATGATTTTTATCCAAAAATTATATCAAGTCCGTTGCGATGTCTTGA
The DNA here is from genome assembly GCA_016617855.1 of Megalonaias nervosa. Taxonomy (NCBI): domain Eukaryota; kingdom Metazoa; phylum Mollusca; class Bivalvia; order Unionida; family Unionidae; genus Megalonaias; species Megalonaias nervosa. Next base: position 3,136 of record JAECUM010025118.1, on the reverse strand, counting down.
CCTAGGATCATGTAAATTTATCGTTACAAAACCAAAGGGAGCAGCTTGTGCTTTTGAAAAGAAATTTTTAAATTTGTTCATGTCCATGTCGCCTGAACACCAAGTATAATAAATATTTTGCAGCGTATGATTATCTACTCCGTTGAACACAACTAAAATGTTACAGTTGTCTCTGATTACTTTTGGAATTTGTGTATATCTCTGGGTAACACAAATCACGTCTGTATTTTTATGTCTACCTCGTGAAAATATTCTAGCTGGATTTGATTGTTTGTCCAGCATAACATCATCATACACTACTAAATTATTAATGAATCCATCCAGATCATCTAGGGATGGCGCTTCATCAATATCAGTAATAAAGTCTATGACATTGTCTTCATGTAACGATTTTGCGTTTTCATTAAAATCTTTAAGTGCTTCGTAACATCGCTGATCATCTACAGATGGCGCTACTAAATATAATTTATCCCACTTCAGCCATCGCATTATTAGATTAAGCAGTAATTGCGTCTTCCCACTTCCAGATGGGCCTATTATATTCATTCTGATAGAATGCGGAAGCGCTGGATGGTGTTTTACTGGTTCTTGTTTTCGTGTCGCAGAAAAATCAATTATATCCATATAATAAATAATATGAGTCTATATTGTGTTCGATGCAGAGCACCTACCGATACTACTGAATTAACAACAATAACAACAAGAAATAAAAGACGTGCACTTACAGGCAAGTGTGGGAAATGTGGTACCAAGAAATATAAGTTTATTCCAACAAAGACAGGTGGGGGTGATATCGCTGCATCGTTAGGAAAATTACCAGGAACTCCATGGGCTAAATATCCCGGTGAGAAACATATACCCGGATATAATTATTGTGGTCCTGGAACTCGTCTTGATATCAGACTCGATGATCAAGATCAACCAAAACCAGGAGAGTATCCAGTAAATAAGATCGATCAAGCGTGTCACGTTCACGATGTCGCGTATAAAAGTAAGGATTTGCAACACCGACATCTTGCGGATGTGAAATTGATTCACGCGTTAAATGCTATACCTAATAAATCTCTCAGAGAAAAATTAGCTAGTTTTCTAGTAAAAACTGCTATGAAAGGTAAACTGGTGCTAGGGGCTGGCAATTAATTATATAACTATCATAATGGAATCTGTTTATTATTCCCCGAGAGGATTCTGGAGAGGTAAGGCAGCGATTGGTAAACTCGCCGAAGCAGCAAAAGTTTCACGTGATGTCGCTGCATCATGGTTAGCACGACAGGCAATATGGCAAATCTTCCTAAGTCCACCTAAAAAAATTCATTACGCGCATTTTGATGTTAGCGTCCTAATGAAGTTCATCAAGCAGATATTTTGTTTTTACCACACGATACCATTAAAACACGTGGACGAAAATCACGCACGTACAAATACGCGTTAACTGTCGTTGACATTGCGAGTAGATATAAAGAAGCGGAGCCATTATCAACAAAGACAACATCTGAAGTTGCATCTACGTTTGAACGCATTTATCAACGTGGCGGTCTACGATGGCCACGGTTATTACAAGTTGATCCCGGTAAAGAATTTCTTGGAGTAGTATCATCGTTGATGAAGAAACGTAACGTTAAAATCAAACGAGGACATACTGAAATTCATCGTGATCAGGCAATCGTTGAAAGATTTAATAGAACACTTGCCGAGCGGTTATTCGGATACCAATATGCAAAGGAAATATCTACTGACCTCAAAGATAGATCTCGTGAATGGGTTGCAAGATTACCGAGTGTGATAGCTGCGTTGAATAATGAAATTACTCGTGCAACTTCCATGAAACCTTCTAATGCGATCAAAAAAAAATATATACCCCGTAGCAATGACTACGGACGACGTGAATCTTTCTCTCAACCAGTATTAGGTAATGTAACTGTAAGATATTTACATGAACCCGGCGAACTTGAAGGTGGTAAAAAAAGAGCAACCGATCCTATCTGGAGCGTAACTACACATAAAATTTCTAGCGTGGTTAGATCCACTGGTAGACCTCCAATATACAGACTAGATTCTACAGCCCCTCAACGTGGATTTGTACGTGAACAATTGCAAATAATTCCTGAGAATACACAATTACCACCACGTTCAATTTTGTAAACGTCCAGAGCCTCGACGTCGATTACACTCAAGACAGGTCAGCATCACATTATCACGTGTGTGACCAAGATCACTATTAATTCTGTCTACGGTAAATTGTCTTGGATTATTATTCGAATATTGCCATAACATATTACAGTTACAGCTTGCACAATTATTATTCTGTAGTTGTTTTAGTTTTATAATAAATTCAGTATCAAGATCAAAATCACGTTTATTTTTTTTGTCGCACTTTTTATAGCTGACTAATTTTTTATTGATATCGATATTGTTAGTGATTTCTTCAGTTATTACGTAATCTACAATAACTCTACGCAGTTGCGATATTCTTCTGACTCGAGATACGGCGAGATAGACTAAATTCGACCATTCAATCCGATCATCTACAATCCAGATTTTAGTATCAGTTATAGTTAATCCCTGCGACGAGTGAATCGTTATAGCGTATCCTAACGTCCATGGCGATTTATCCATATTCAACGCGTTCTCAACGACATTAATATCGACTAAAATAATATCATTCAAGACAAGATTCTGTACCCTCGGTGGAACCAAGGTACCTGGTATTTCAACATCAATATTCTGTCGTCGAGTATCTGAGGGGCGATAACATAATGGTACAGGTAGATCTGAAAACTTTTCTTTATGTAACGTAAATAATTTATCCTGTAGTTCATCACGAACTATCTTTCTACTCGCGACTATTAAATCAGCGGGATTCCATAAAGTCCAAAACTCATTCATAGAAGTCTCTGGAATTACTCCTCGCATTATCTCACATTGTACTCTGTCTGGCTGAAGTCTGATTAATTTTTTAAATTCCTTCAGCGGTTCATCGATAGCTCTATGGTCATCATTTATTTCTTCATAATAATCTACGTTATTCTTCAGCCATTCATGTGGAGACTGACCAATAAAAGGTGGTGGTTGACCATTATCGCCGCACATAATCACAGCAGTATTTTTCAATAACAACCATTCAAGAAATGTTTTT
>JAECUM010025117.1:0-11847 GCA_016617855.1 Megalonaias nervosa | reverse complement strand
TATCCACATTCGCCGAATCCTAGACTCGAACCCACGCAGACAGAGGTAAGATGGCAGTTATCCGTAACGGAGAGCGCTTTAAACCACTCGGCCACTCGGGGCTCCCTTTGAAATGAAAGCATTTATATAACATATTGAATTATTTGCATGTAATTTGTGAAAACCGTCATTCACACTATTTCTTCTTTATTCTTGTTTTATGTTTTAGATTGTGTTATATAAAAGTCCAAACAACGTTGATTGTTTTTCTGTCCAAGATAAATACGGTTACGCATATAAAAATATCACAGTATCTTGGTGTTTATCCACTTTGTATCGTTACAGTCTAGTTATGAAAATCGTTTAGTTCTTCTGAATGTGACCAAAGAAATGTGGATTCTTTAGGGCCTTAGCAAACATTTCTTCATTCCAATTTAGATACATAAATGTTTGAGTTAGCCGGACCAGACTTCTTTACCATATTTGTACTGTTTGGGGATAGCCCGTTTCAATAAAATCTTTCCTTTCACGACACACGCTTAGTACATTTTAGAGTTTTGATTTGGATCCGTATTTTGAAAAATCACCTTTCTGCCAAAAATCAAACCATGAAAATGTTCGATGCAAATATCATGGTCTTCAGTATCTGATGTAAGCAGAAAAAGTGTGACTTGATTTTACCCATTATTTCCAGGAAATCATGATGTCTTTAACATATGACAGCTGTTCTTGAGTCAAAGAGTTTACGTACAACTCGATCCATTCAGCAATATTTTCTGTCTCATCTCAATCAGGAACAACGGACAATGCCGGTAGCCTTCATTTAGTATAGCCCAGGTTTCCATAGATTTGTGAAATGTTTGGAAGAAGATAAAAATACCGATGTCCTTGAAATATATGGAGTGAGTTAGTTGAATTCATTTTTGTATAAGGAGAGGAAGAGAAACTGTCACATAACTTTCAGATCTTTTAATATCGAATGTTATAACACCATTATACACTAGTCTCGGTTATGACAATGGTATAAATTTCCTGCCAGCTTTCTTTATTTACAAAGATTTGTTTTGGAATACATTTTTGAGCGTCCAAATTTCTGATTTACTGAGGTTTCTATTCTAAATAAAAGCAATAAGTAATTTATTTTTATAATGTCAGAAATGCCGTTCCGCACATGTTCTGAAGCAGTGTCCCAACTGAATTTGTTGATAAATTTGGATTCATGAGGTTGTTCATTTCTCTTCTGAGTTGCCTATAGGTGATAAGAGAATTTTTAAAATCGTTTAAATCCTCATTCGAAGTGTTTAAACTAATCGGTGTCTATAGAATGTAGAGTTTTTGAAAGCACACCGTGCTCCGCTGGAATCTTAACATGGAGTTTGGAAAGATTTACCACTGCTTGGGAGGATTTTCCGACTCAATATTGGAAACCTATACAAAAGTGTTTCGGTGCTGAATACAATTTAACCGCACTTTCGGCCGTCTAGTATATATTGTCAATTCCTGTACGGAAGTTTGAGTCTATTTTTAGGGACAAAATTGAGGTGTATGAAGATATAAAAAAAATAATTCAACTATTTCAAATTCTTCAGTTCGTTCAAGGAAAGAATATTTCATAGTATCAATTTCATAGTACGTGATTGAACTCAATTTCAAGCCTAACTGACTTTGATCAAATTGTGTTGTTAATTTCTTATCATATATTATATTATATTCTATATGATTATATGCTATCTCTTAATGCCATATCCATATCACGATGGAAGGTCACTTTGAGCTACATTTTATAATTTACTGTCCTCGGTTAAGATTTTGGGCTTAGCTTGTATTAAACTCGGCTTTTGGCACCCACTTTTTGTACGTTTTGTAAATGTTATACATATGTACAACATAATGAAATACATGATATTAACGTACAAAATGAAAATACACTATGCTCGGTTGTCTATATAATAATAATAATAATAATAATAATAATAATAATAATAATAAAGGTTATCGCTGTAATATCATCTCTGGACTCATTCCATTGAATAAATATCTAACAGTGTTTGGACAAATTCATGTTTCTTGAAGACACACCTTCACTAAACATTGCCACTGGATAGATGAATAGATACAAAAAAGATAGTTGCGATTAAGTCTATATATCTGCATCATCTCGTTTAGTGTAAAATGAATACACAAAACAAGAATGTAAAAAGAAACCCACAACACAAAATCATTTAAACATTTTATTTGTCATGGCAGACATATGTCAGAACGATATCAATTCTTCGTTGCGGGAAAGACAATTTCGCTCAATTCAAGACCAAAATGCAATTAAAACAGAATTTGGTGTTAAGTTAAAAACCGCATATTATTATTTTTAGCTACAAAATTATTGTTTTATATTCCTTTTATACATGATATGAAAAGCTTAAGAAATATAATCGCATGGTAAACTGCACAACTAAAGTATATCGCTGTACCAAATTAATAGCCACAGAAGATGGCTTTTAGAGCAATAGGTCCGGGCAGATTTATATTTCTTTTTCATGTTGCTGGGAGCAGCGGATTGAGATTCCACCATGTATGTTTTGGTTAAAAAGTACCCTATCGGAAAAAAAAACTGACAATTTATTCTAAAGTGAAATCGTTGTATCCGTTTCTAGTTTAATATTCCATAATTTGGTTCCCGCAAATAAAGAAACTTGCATATTCCATTGCATATTTATTGAATTATTTATGGTGCACTTTACATTGCATGTGAAACTTCAGAGAAATGTCCAATGTCGGACCAGGTATGTAATTACGTTTGTAAGTTGTTAAATATGTATCTATTGTCACAAACTTGATGCCATGACACCAGATGGAAACTCAACTTTCTGGCCATTTCGTAAAGATGTCGCTATGGTCTCCGACGGGTATCCAATGTTAGAAACATCCAGAGGATTAATATTAGATGTCACTAAGGACACTAAAGTGAATTAAATGTTTAAAACGTTATCATATGATTAGCATTGTGGGTTGGTATAAGGAAGTTAACATGGTGACTCCAATAATATTTTATCCCATAACGCATAACACTTATTTAAAAAATAAAGGAACAATTTATTGCTCATAACAAATGGGAGACACTTTAATAAAATAAATAATAGCCACTAACCAAAACTAAAAAAGATAAATCATATTATAAACATACTTGAAAAATGAAGCGAGATAATACTTATAAAAATGTGTAACAAATAAAAGACTGATCTTGTTAAAATATGCCAAAATGGACATATAACCTCTGCCACAAATATATATAAAACAATAGATGGAACATTACTTGTACGAGAGACAATAGTTTCACTGTACAGTTTTTTCAAAAACATGGGGTTTTGAATTTGAAGAAAAATAATCGTCCAGGATTTGATCACTGGTTATAATGGTTATTTAAGAAAGCGGCCTTGTATACCTTAAATGTGTTAAAGTAACTTATTTTCCTCGTTAGGTAAGGTAGGGGTAGGTGCATAAATTGGTGTAATTTGGGTTGTACTGTATTCGCTCGACCTTAATTCAGCTGTTCATGTCTCAAAAGACTGCTAACTCCGCTTAGTCATTTTCACTTCCTGAACTAAAAATGTAAATTGGAAGAAAAGAGACGATAACTTTCTATTAACCCTGTTATGTCGTCAATACAGATGTCGTTTCCAACTATTTCATACCCTAACATCATTTCGGTGTAGGTTATGCTGACTGGTTTGACCAGTGATCCCTATCTACAAGACAATACAAATTTAGTTTCCACAACAGAACCAATATCACCAAAAGGACAACAACCGATAACCTTGGCAAGTTCAGATCCTCATATGGTTGTTTCCATGAGATCCTTCCACTTGGGTATCTTCGGCTTGATTTTATACTTGTCAATAAAGTCTCTCAACGTCTGATGCAAATCCATCGTCATTCTATCTAATAATATAATAACTACTGACACAACGACTTACATTACTGACGTGATGGTAGAAGACCGCGGGGACCTTGAGGAAGATAATATAAATGCTTAGCGACTGCCCGTTGATATCGATGTAGAACTGAACATAGAAGTAATTGAACGGGGGCCTGATGGAACGATGCTGATACTAAAACAACAACTAATAGTATTTGATGATTGGTTGCTAAGAATCAAGTATATTCGGGAAATAAGCATGAACCATAAAGTGCGCTACATGTACAGGGAAGATTTAGTATATTTATTACAAAGTTAATAATATGTCTGAAGCAACATTTGTAAAAGATGTCACACTGCAAAATCCTAAGCCATTAGACGAAGCTGTAGTAACTGTTCACAGAAATAACGTTGATATTGATCTAGAACTAACAGTGGCAAAATCTGTCGGTGTTAGGCGATAATAAGTATCACTGAAAGCAGAACAATGAAAGCCATTATCTGATAATATATTAAAATTTAAATATCATAATATTTTGCTTAAGCAGAGTATGTGTTACATGAGATATTATTTAGAAAAGTTGGTACAATTATGGCAGTGATCATGGGTGGCAGAGACAATAATCATTATTGCTTACAAAGGACTTAAATAGATGCTGCAGCATCAAGTAGTCCCTTGTAACAAAATCAGATCAAAACGTGACAGTTACTACATGTGAAGATATTTCAGTCATAGTACAAGAAAAGTATCATTATGGTTTTGTCAACGTTTCTCCATTTTGTATGTTCTCAATCAAAACAGCTTCACCTTATAACGATCCCTCTGTCAGATGTATATATTAACTAAAGAGCGGATCAAAACGATATATTGCTGTGACTCAAAACGCGTAACAAAGAGTGGAAATAACTTTTACTACAATAAATATCGCCAAGAGTAAAGAGGAGCATATACTCACTGAAGATGAAAAGTGGAGATAAATATTACAAATCAAGAGAAATAAAATCCTAATGTGGCATTAGTAACAATGGAGATAGGTGATTTTTTGTTTAAAAAAAGTAGAAATAACCCTTGCTCAGATTAAAATAAAAAAAACAAAAAAATAAACCGATCTCCAATTTTAGTCAATACATTTTAAAAATCAGAGAAAACAAGATTTTCAAAATTACAATTAAACTTGCAGAAAAAAATCAAACAATGGTAAAAAATAGATGTATAACAGATGCAAAAGTATAAAATTGATTGAATAAATGAAGCATTTGCGAAACATTAAAAAGTCCATTTCACAACAAAAGAGTAAAGCATTGAAACTAATTTAAAAGAACAGGAGCTTTTTTAAAAAAAAATAAAATCAACAAAACAGCAATAAAACAATTTCAAGAAATGGAATAAGAGAATTTTAAAATATTAGCATCAAGATAAAATTGTACCAAGATGTTCACAGACATTTAAAACAAATTTTAAAGAAAAAAACATCCAAATATGTTCAAAGCAAATCTACATGATATAACATTTTCCAAAAAATAAAACAAAAATTAATAAAAATTAAAATCAATAACAAAGGGAAAAGATACATATTGCGTCAACTGAAAATAAATTTGGCAGAAAAAGAAAAGATGAAATTCAAAAATTGTCAAGAAATGTTAAAAAAATATTTAAAAGTGGAGGAGACATTAAAACCGAAGCGATAGAATCATTAAACATTATTTAAAAAATTTGAAAACGTTATTTTTTATAGAAATTGTAACATTTCAAATGTGGAAAACGTTTGAAAAAGTTGTAAAGGATTTAAAATAACAGCTCAAGTATTGCAAACAATAAGATATCTAAAGATATAAAAAAATAAAAATGTGTGAAATAACTTTACAAAATTTAAAAGAAAAATATACTAATAGTGAATAAAAAATGAAAATAAATTTTACACAAAATTTAAAAATATTCAAAATATGTTAAAAATTGCAGACGCGATAACACATTGGACAATTGGTACATAAAGAATTAAAAACTTGTGAACGAAATTAAAATAATAATCATTAAATACAAATGGTTTTGTAAATGTTTAAAAAGTTGATAAAATTTCAAAACAAGAGGATAAATTGTGAAATAAAAGAGTTAAATAATTGAACAAAAATGGATAGACTTCCAAGAAAAAAGGTTAAAAATGATAAAATTTAACAAGACAGCTCTCAAATCCTCCTGTCATTTTATGTGTAATGATATGTATGTATGTATGTATGTATGTATCTGTGTATGTATGTATGTAATATGTATGTATGTATGTATGTATGTATGTATGTATAATAATAATAATGCTTATTAGTAATACGGGCCTCTGGCCGATGGTACATCATAAGTCATCAACAGTATTATTATTAGTACCGCCCTAATTGACATCATTTGTTCGATTTCCGTAACACGGGTATGCAGCTCTTTGCACCAAAACGTATAATGTTTACATCATTACTTTGACATAGATATTGAGAAACTCGGACTAGATGTTTGAACGATTCTTTTTTATATAAATGTAAAATCCTTCGCCATAGAAGGCTTGAAGTCAATAGTAGCATTATTATTATTATTATTATTATTATTATTATTATTATTCAATAAATCATTATTAATTTATTTACGTTTGGTAAATTCTCGGGATATAGATATCACAATAACTGAATCGTGTATCAAAAAGCCAAATTAGTGTCTTGTATTAAGTATATGCTTCCTTCGCTTATGAAGTCTCTTTGATCATCCCTTTTCTCTTCTGTCACTTTTTGTTTGTGTGTAAGACATTCCGAAGACCAACGACCCTGCTCGTGACAGACAAAACAGCTATTGCTTAAATAACTTTTAATTCCCTTTTTGGGGGAGGTAGTATTATTGATGGCTGTAATTTGGGTTATAGAGTATTCACCACAGATCTTGTTGGACGTTGTTTATTTTCGATTGGTGTTCTTCCATCTTCGCAGTGTAACTTAGCAAAGCAATAGTATCATACATCGGGTTTCTGTAGAGGTCCAGCAAGTTAGCAAGCTTGATTGTTTTTTTGACATATCTATTTTCTTCCGTGCATTACGAACAGTACAATCCAAAATTTAACGAGAATGGCAAATATTGGAAGCTGCGGCAATTAAAGGAGAGAGAAACCATACATTTACAAATGATCAAACATAAATAAATGCATATATTGTGAACGTTCATCGTCAGGACAGAAATCGTTTTTAACATTGTTTTGCATATTTTGACAGCGTGATTTTCGCTTAAGTGAACAGAACTGGGACGTTTACAATGTAGCTTAAAATAATTTCTGTTTCAAAGAAATGGAAATACAATTCATCAAATGATTAGCTTTAAATAAGATTAACAACACACAATCTAGTAACAAAATTGAAATGAACACAGTCAACTATAGAAAAGACTAAATCTGGTTGACGGTTTGTTGTGAAACGTGCCCACGTTCTTGGCTTTGCCACTGAACCCTGTTACGTATCGACTTGTTCAAAGTAAGAGAGAAAGAGTGAAGACAACAAGCTTTGTAAATTTTAACAAAAATAATTTATTTCCCTAGAAAACACGGTGAAAAGGTAAATAGATGAAACAAGACTTACGATTTACGAAGAAGTTCCAAAAATTGTCCTAAAATTGTGAAAACACATAAGTCCTGTGAAATAAACAGTTCTAATTTGATATAGTCTGAATCTCAGTTCCGTTCCAAGATGGCGGATGATGACGTCAGACGAAGGCTAACACAGAATGTCCAGAATTTTCACTGTGAATCACAATTTGAATTGTTCTGCTGCAATTTAGAAAGTTTCAACAAATGTCTTTGTCCAAAGCCAGTAGGGCTGTTCTCCAGGGAAAATAATTATTTAGAAAGTAGATGAAGTACTGCTACCACCACTAACAACACACATGTTGTTCCTAACACGTACGAATGAACAAACACCTCTTTCCAGCACAGAAATACCTTTTCCTTAAGGTATCAGAAACTCTGTAAGATGTTATGATGTGACTCTCAAGTATAACTGACTACAACTATGACTACGACTAAACATTTCTTACAGGTAAATGAGCATTTAAAACAAGCTAATGCGTCATTACATGTACACACGCATGAAGACCACGTGTGATTTCGCAATCCATCTGGACATTACGAAAGCCTAAACAAGTATCAGCCAATCATTTACATAGCTACTGCTGAATGTTTACTTGCGACGAATTTACTATCATACAAAGCTCGTGCTTACACGAGTTACATTTACGTTTTAAATAAATACGATGTTCTAACAAACTATTAGATCCATGCAAACATAATCATCACCATAATAATAATAACTTTTGGTGATATAAAAATAAAATAAAAATGAAACAAAGAATTAGAAGAATTTAAATTTTAACACATATGTAATTTAACTACAGGGTCGTAACAACCCACTTAACAAATCTATAAGGTAGAACCGTTTCCTAGGGAAAGGCAGTAGCAGAATTTAATGTCCAAAAGAATTACAAAAACTGAGGTTAGAAATCGAACTAAACTGAGGCTTAAACATTTATTTCTATTTTGAGACAGAATGACTTATTAGTTTATATCAGGGACATAAGTTGTTTTTATTCGTGCATGCACTTCAGTGCTCTAAGATTCTAAGGGGATCAGACTTACAGAATAACAGGTAGAAAGACAAATTCTTCATCAGCCTTGATCCGTACTAACGGAAGTTTGTGGAGCTAATTTTTTCTTTACATCGGTCACCTCAGTTTTAAAGGAACATTATATAAATATCTGCAGCTACTAGCAAACTTTGTGCAATATTCAAAATATTACAATTGCGTCCCATTTTACATTTAGAAACACTAAATATGTCTCTAGATCTGAGTCAACAAAGATGATGGGAGAAATAAACAAACATGGAAAACGTTGAACATTCAAAACGATAAAGTGATGTATATATTAGATCATCGAGTAGGTTTTATTGTACACGGGTAATATGGCAATCGTCCAATTCTATATAAAACAATACACTGCATAAGAAAATCGTATGATCACTTGAGTAATATCAAAAGAGAGGTAAAAGAGGATGAAGATCACTCTAATAGATGGTAAAGCAGACTGGAAGAATGCAACACTACCATTAGAATGTAATGCAGTCAGTCACAAGGAGCAAACCATGTATTAGGACCAACTTAGAAACGTCTACAGACAATACAAGTCTTCAAAGACGGTAAAGGTTAAAGGATTAGGCCACCTATCGCGAAAATAATAATGACTGTTTGCAAGATGTGACAAGAGAAAATTAATGTGTGTTGGGTACCCAGAACCTTTTTGCACGTTCTTTTATCATGTCCAAGAGAGAAACAAACCACCGATAGATTTTTCAATACCTATACGATGTATTGATTTAAGTATTTTTTGAAGTTAATTATTACTATTTATATACGGAATATAATGTAATTTTCTAGAAAGAATGTGATTTTTTTAAAACCAAAATTGTACATTCAATTTTCATAACTTTGTGATATAGTCCATTCTTGAGCTAGACCAATGAATATGGTATGCATCATTGTAGAACTTACCTATTTAATCGTGACGAGTTAAATGATAATATTCACTAAACATTTAGCTGTAATATGCCTAGTAGGGATAAAGTCAAAAGCTTTCATATATGATAAACACTAGTCCATATTCGAATCGATAATTCAGTTTGCTTTAAACATAACATCCCGACATCAGCTTTAAGTACTATTCCAGAAGGCATAGGAACTAATGTTTAATTGATACAGTTTTCTCTATTGGTAATAAATGCTTGTAACTGTACTTTGATATTAGTTGCGACACCTTAATAGACAATCACTTGATTGTCTCTGATTTTAAGTTGTTTTTGCTTGATATCAGTCATTTGTATGTTAAAATGTGAGTGCCTTTCAATTCTTCGTTGCATGCTAATGAATATCAAATTTATTTATGTACCGTTAAGTGTCGAAGCTAGTCAATTGATATATTTGTTTTCAAAACTGAAAATGGAATAGCAATGCACATTGCGGAGAAGATTAGCCCTACCTTAAATCATAATTGTATGGAGACAGATTCGTTCATATTAGATATATTTAATCCTACATCAATTCTCTTTAGTAAGTTGTACATGAGCCATTCAGTTACTTCGCAGTAATATTTAATATCTGCAATATAAAAGACTAGTTCTAGACAGGATGATCTGGTTTCGTAAAAGTATGAGTATCTCATTCTACGAGATTCTTCATGGTAGCTTAACATCTTACATTGTTTCATAATGTCACTCCAGAAACTTTACTTTTCTTTACAATAGCAACGTTTGTTTTGATCATGTGACATTGTCGGTTAACTTTTGAATGATTTATACGATGATCCGTAGAATAAACTCGAGGCCTTGACAAAATTAATAACTTGAATTTCTGTGAACCAACAAAAACGTTAAAAGGTGAAAGTTTGTAATGTTTTCTACAGGACAAACATATCTATTTCTTGTCACTTGTTTCGTTATGTGAGAATATTATTAAAGCTACGGCATATTTAACTGAACCGACTAAGCAATGGGAAATGTTAAGCTGGTAGTCCAAACATTCTTTAACTTAGAAACATTATAAAGAAATTTTAATTGTTAGAGCCTTCTGTTATGCTTCCTTTGGAATGGTTTGGTTTATTATCCATTGTCGAAGACATTCAACTTGTTTTAGAGTTATCTGATCACAATTTTTCAGTAAGGTGAGAGACAATATGGAAGAGTATTCATTTTGAGTCTTATATTATTCCCCGATGTTCATGGCTACATTACAGCAAGATAATAAATAATATGCCCGTAGAATCAAATATTTTTGTGTTTTAGCATTTGTTTTGTACACAAATTCTGGTACCTAAACCTTTATCCACAACTGAACTCATACAATTAATTTTTGTCTGATAGCTCTGACCAAATAATAGTTGATTTGCATGTGTAATTAGTTTAACCTCTGTATCGATCATAAGTTTCCTGCAGCCCTCCACAACCTGAAGTGGTTACGACCAAACAGCCAAAGTATCATGGTTTACCTGGATATTACCCGAATGTACAATATCTCCAACAACCCGGATTTCCATAGATGCAGATGATGCAGCCGGTGTGTATGGATTGATATGGGATTTAGATGGTATAGTAATTTTAAACAGGGATTGTGAATTAAAGGAGTATAAGCACTATGCAAACCCCACGTTTGTTACGAATACTACATGCAAAATTTTGAATGTACATGTGTCAGAAACGTTTTGTGAATTTAGAGAGATTACGATGAACCTTTTTTCGGCGATATTTGTTTGACATGAGGAAATTTATATCATCCTTTCTGAGTTTGACGGAGATTGGTTTGGTGCAGGAAAAGGCAAAATTAGATTGTAATAAAAATAAAATTAGTTTGGAATCTACCAGGAAGTTATAACCAAATAGTAAGAAATGAACAGTATGAACTGATGTGACAACAAATCTCTCATTTGCATTTCAATTTACCCATCAGTGTCATTATATTGTACTCAAAATGCAGGTGTAAGATGATTCAAAAGCGCTAGAAGAAAAAATGATTTTGTTATCTCTGCTTTCATTTGCTGAAGTGACAATCGTTTTTAAATAGATGGGCGTATAAATAGAAATGACTGATTGCTTTTATTCCTTCTTCTGAAGATACAACAAAGCAGCAGCACCACAGTTGTCATAAATCAGCAGCCACAACGACGCACTGGTTCTAGAGATTGGAATACGGGGCTTTTCGGGTGTTTTGAGGATGCGAGCTCATGTAAACTCTCCCTCTGTCTTCTCCAGATGTATGAAATCTCCCAAAATGTATGGATAGTTAATGACTTATTTGAGTGGTTCCCAAATTTTTCGGGCCATTGCCTCCTTGGTTATCCTCAGCGCCCCCCTCCCCCGTAACAAGCATTATTCAGAATTAGCGCACCCCCACC
>JAECUM010025116.1:0-21229 GCA_016617855.1 Megalonaias nervosa | reverse complement strand
ATATATATATATATATATATATATATATATATATATATATATACCACTCCCTCGATAACTCGCGCCCTGATAACTCGCGAACCCGCTTATAACGCGGGGTCATGCGTGGATCCCATTTTAAGCCAGAAAATACCAACAACAAAAAAAAAAACTGATCCATATTTGTTGAATTTGAGGAAAATCGCGATCAAAATTAGTAACAGAAACTTTGATATGTCGCTCGTTTTATCGTCGAAAACTGTGGATAAGACTGGAAATTTTAATCAACGTTATGAAATATCAACTTTAAAAAGAAGTCATAAATTTACTATATTTTGTTTCCAAACGACATTCTTTGTACACCGTAATTAACGATATTCAAGGAAATTTCGATCAATGAAAATGTCATTTACGCCTAGTGGAGGCAGTACTTTAATAAATAAATACCAATTAAATAATTTTTTTATCAACTGAAATTTGTGTTCTAGTTCTATCTTTTAGTTCAGTTTAAGTGTCATCATCATAAAATGCAATTTGTCCTCTTGTAATTAAATGTAAAATGTGTCATTCTACCGTAACAGCTATGTTCGCAAGCGTTTCTCTGAGAACCTAATTAAGTGCCGACCGTGTTTTGATATCGGACTAGCGGAAGTATTTGTCGTATTGTTGCACTAAATAAAAACAGGCCTCCTTTTATGTTATCACGTTAATTACGTCTTTTAAATCAAATAAAGGAGGTGGAATAAACAAAAAAGTTAAGAGGCATACAAATCCTACATGCTTAAGAACCAGAGGCCCCGGTTGCATGTCGGGTAACTCATTTCAGTTGATCGATTGGACACTGTTATACATGTTATTGTGTATGTTACTAATTAAACTACCTTAAATTAACCTACTCAGTCATGGCTGTGATTTAAGATAGCAAGGCAACCAAGCGAAATAAGTACTTCGTAAAATAAAGAGCTTTGTTTCATAGAAACGGACCATTGTGGGGAAAACGAGTTTCAGAGAATTCCTGAGTTCGCACGTACAGATATCCTCAAGGATGATAAGAAGTTTTTCACTGTTACTGGCAATGAAATCACGGCATCATTATTTTACAAACTGAACAATTCAAAAATTGAGTTTCGACGTAGACAATTGTCTCACGAAATGTTGGGCTTTTTTTTTTTTTTGATAAAAAGGAATCTTGTTTAATAGTGTATTAACATTTAGTCTGGTTCCCTGCTTCGTTGACTCCTTGTTTCGTAAAATACTACAAACACTACTCCGGGAACGAGACTAGTCAACAAAACAAAAAGCCGTGACGTATTACACGAATGTTTACGCGTGCCTTGTAGGTTGTTGAAACCAGTTGGAATCATGTTATAAATTTTTCAAATGTTGGACATTTTGAAATAAATGTAATTTATACACCTTCATCGGAAAACGCGTTTTTTTGACAATTATTCTCAAAGCGATTATAAAACGAGGATTCAGTCATTAAACAGCCCAGTTACCCCCCCCCCCCTTCGCTCAAACCCTGCAGTTTTCTGGATGTCTAGCGGATTTTTTTTTTAGTTCCCTCGGTAACTCGCGCCCTCGCTTATAGTACGGTCTATGTTTTTGGATCCCGATGTGCGCGAGTTATCGAGGGAGAGGTGTATATATATATATATATATATATATATATATATATAAGAGATCCTAAAACTCGTGTAGTGGCCGGATAAGTTTATTAGATCATAACTTTGGACTGGTACATAGTAGCAACAACCAGACATCAGTCATAGGAGCTCTCAAATATCAACGTATCAACTTGGCTTTGATGTGTTTAAATGCCAATGAACACCTTAACAACATAAAATTCAAAGTTTATTATTTCCAGTTAATAGATTGTTTCTTTGACAGACAGAACAAAAAGATGATGCGGACTAAGATTCATTCAGTAAATAAACCAGGTCAGATTGATAGTTATTTTTTTTTGTAGTATCAAAAGAGGTGTCCCTGGTTATGCTTGTTTGGTCATTATGTTGTCCCAAATTTTTAAACACTGTATAACAACAAAACAAGACAAAAGAGGTGTCAAAGCTTATAACATGGACTTATCATGGATCCTTTAACTGTATGATTGCACCTGGGTCAGTATTTATAGACATTAGATTGGTCCCTTCCGCTATGTTGTTTGTGTTGAGTATGTCAACACATGGGTTGTGCATGGAGCTAGCACCCACCCACCATCACATAAAATGCCATGCTACAAAAACCAACACATAAAAAAAATTAATTGGATCAATGGAAACGACCCAGGGGAGAGAGTATGAAATATACCAGCCAAACGCAAGACAAAGCTGACGTGCCCATACATCTTCTTTCCACCAAGACTATTGCAAGGACTAGTACATGGAATGTGAGAATACCGTATGAGATGGGGAAACAGCACAAGTTGCCAAAAAGATATATACAGGTTGGAGATCATAGTACTGATTGAATCAGGCCAAATCACCTTGGCATCATGACATCACCTCTACTCAGGACTGTCCAACGATGATGATGACCACAGCCTGATGGAGTGGGAATGCAGTCAGTGAGAAGATTTTGACACCCAGCTTCCAGTTAAAATTCCAAAAGATAACCATGGTGTTGTGCTATGCTCCAATGAACATTTCAGATCAGGTAGCTGTTGAGGATTTTTACGAGCAACTGCAGAGCGTGTTTGACAGAGTACCAAAGAGGGGTGTCACGCTTGTGATGGGTGACAAATGCAAAAGTGGGTAGTCACAACATCAGCCGGGAACTCATCATGGGCGAAGTGTGTCTAGGAGAGGCAAAGGACAATGGAAAGGTCTTTACTGACTTTTGTGAGCTGAATAACCTGTAGGATACACAAGGTTACATGGATATCCCCACAGTCAGCAACAGAAAATCAGATCGAACTACTTGCTATCTCCAACCCATGGAGAAGGACTCTGATGGGTGTGAGAGGCTGTATCAGAGCAGATTCTGGTTGATACCATGTGTTGGTGATGGCAAGCTACAGTAAATAATCCACAATATGGAGAAGACTGAACTGCAGAAACACTCAAGACATGAAACCTCGAGGCTCATGACCACTTAGATACAACATGAGTTTGCCATTTTCCTCTCCAGTAGATTCCAGTTTCTTGTTGCCCTTGATAATGAATCTGTAGAAAAGAAGTGGGAACAAGTTAGAGGCACATTTACGTCAACCTTTGAGGAGATGCTGGTATTTAGAAGACAGAAGCTCAAGAGCTGGCTGTCAGATGATAAACTCAAGAAAATTGAACCCAGATGAGAAATCAATCAGAACAAAGGAAAAGCATCTTCAGGACAAATGTAAAACAAGGAATAAAGACGTAAGGAAGAGCATAAGGAAAGAAAAGTTGGAACGTGCTAACAAACTTACCACAGATGCCGAGAAAGTTGCAAAATTAAACGACATGAAGATCCTCTCTAACAACACAGCAACTGTCAGGAAGTAGAAACAACACAGCAAGCCTGTATGCAGAAAGGATGGGAATATAAGCATACCAGCAGAACAGCTTGACAGGTGGAAGTAACAATTTAGCTGCTTGCTCAGGGGCATACCAGTAGAAAACCCATCTATCACAGATGAGGGAGAGGATCTGGACATCAATATAAAGGGCCCATTACCAAGCAAGAGATCATACAGGAAAGTGAATAGTGTTAAAACCCCTGGCCCAGACAACATCCAATCAGAAGCCTTAAAAATAGGTGCCACAGTTACTGCAGAAACCTGATTGACATGCTAGAGGAAATGTGGGACGAAGATGCGGTGTTGCAAGACTGGAGGAAGGGCTACATTGTCAAGATTTCTAAGAAAGGAGACCTTATTGACTGCCAGAACTGGAATGGTATTCAGCTCCTATCTTTACCAAGCAAGATTATCACAATGCTGATGTTGGAGACGACCAGATCTGCATTTAATTCCCGGCTAAGAGAAGAACAAGCAGGGTTTGGGGCTGGGATATCACATACAGACCAGAGAGCAAAACTCTGCATTATCATGGAACAGTCCCATGAATAGCGGTCACTTCTGTATGTAAATTTTGTAGACTTCAGGAAAGCATTTGACATTGTGGATAAAACCACATCTGGAAAATCCTGAGGTAGTATGGCATCCCAGAAAAGATTGTCAAGATTATCCAGTGCCTTAACAAAGAGACAATCTGTCATGTCATACACAACACAGACTTGTCTCCTTCTTTCTCTGTTGACATTGGTATCAGGCAAGGGTGTTTACTTTCACTATTGATCTTCTCACTATAGATAGACTGGGTGATGAAGATGACATTGGACCAACCATGAGAAATACATAGGAACTTGACACAAAAAATGGAAGATCTGTACTTTATAGATGATACTTGGCTCTTGTCACACACATTCCAGCACATGCAATTAAAGACAGAAAGTGTACATACCATAGCCCAAACTACCAAACTGGGGATCAAACCCAAAACGACAACATGCCTGTGAGTCAATAAAAACCACGATGTGCCTCTTTGAGGGATAAGCCACTGAGAATGGCGGTAAGTTCACATACCTTGGAAGCACTGTGAACAAGTCATAAGGAAAAGATGAGAATTTCAAGGTCAGGATGACCAAGCATGCCATGCCTTTACCATTCTCAGACCAGTCTCAAGGAATGATAACATCCATCTGAAAACAAAGCATTGCCTGTTCAACTCTGGCATAAAATCAGTGCTGCTCTATGGGGCAGGGACATGGAGACACACAAAGTACTTGGAACATAACTTACAGGTCCTCGGCAATACCTATCTCTAACAGATCCTGTGCATCAAATGGCCAGATTGAATCCCTGGTTATGAATTATGGCTGAGGACACAACAGCAACCCAATAACATTAAGGAATGTAGGTAGAGATAGATTGGAGCTGCAGATGGACCAGCTCAGCCTTTGCTCACAGTGCCTGGATTGGAGTCCTCAAAAGAAATGCAGAAGAGGATGATCAGCCATGACTTAGTGAGGACACCTGGACACTGAATTTAAGAACATCGACATATCCTGGAGGAAGGTGAAACAGATAGCTCAAAATAGTGATGAATGAAGAGCTGCAGTGAAGGCCCTATGTTCCAGTGGGAATAAAGAGAAATGATGATGATGTGTCCCCACATGACATCTTTAGAGGAAAATATTTGAAGCCTAGGCCTAACTTAAGAATAAGTAAAAGATACTAGCTACAACAACTAAATTTTATACTGTCTTCCAAAACTTATTTGGAGGCCTGATGAAATAAAATTTCACCATCTGATTTTACCAGAAATGTAACTTATTTAGGTGCTACATATAGGTGCTACATATTATGAGGTAGCAAGTGAGCTTATTGTCAATTATTAATTAATTGTTGAAAACAGTACAATGAAATAAAGCATTGCTGTTGGGCAAATTCTAAATTATAGTTTTCTTAAAGAAAAATTGAGTTTTATAAATTATTAGGTTGAGAGGAAACCAGTTAATCATATAGGGATAATACTAACACTAAAGCAGTGGCAAATCACAACCAAAAATGACACATTTTTCTGCTATATCTAATAATTTTATATATCAAATATTTTCTCTTTTGTCACAACTTTTTATATCTCCTTTGGATGCTTTTATAATAAATTTCACAAATATATGCTAGCCATATTTCACAGATATATGTCCTGCAGGAGCCATTACAATGTTTGGATATCTGACACACATTAGAGGTGCTCAGCATTGCTGGTATATTGGTATACTGATGTATTTTTTCTGGCCGTATATACCACAGTACTTTATCACTGCTACAGATACATCAGTAGTTTCCATCAGTAAATTCACATGTAATCTTGCTACAAATTTAATGAGATTAACAGGATGTTTTCAATCTTCATGACAACAAAAAACATTAAAAAAAATATTAACTTTGTTTTGTAAACAGTTGTATTTGTCACAAATTTATTTTGAATGTTACAAATATAATTATATTATGATCCTTTAATCATATTTGACACTTGTTACATATGCCATCAGAATGGCCAAATGGGATGTTTTGAAAGATATTTGGGACAAGTCCAACTTTTGGAATTATTTGGCCATAAAAGAAAACAAAAAAGTTTCAATTTTTTTTAGTTCTTTACTGGTGTTTGTTAATGTGTGATTAGTACATGTATTCTTTTGTGAAACTGATAATCATCTGAAGATTTTCAGGAAAGCAATTATTTTCTATTTGAATGTTATGTAATTTCTTAAACCCACTAAATCTTTTCTCATTTTGTTGAATAAGAGTGTTCTATATTTACTGGCCCTTTATGATAAATATCTTGCCAAACTGTTGGCATCCTGGTCCAAGTTTCACTGCTCATTATATCAGTGGTGTAGCTAGTAAAATGTAGGCTTTAGTGATGAACTTCCAATGGAAGTTAACAACATGTCTAATGTTAGCATGATGTCTCACTCAGCTCACTTATCCCATTTTGATCAGTTCTATTTTATTACAACATTTACAACAATTGATACATAGCAAATTCATCTACTATAAGGTACAGACCATTTAATTTTGTTGGGGGGGGGTAGGTTTTTATTTGAGATGAGAGATTCTACATACTTTTTCCTCAGGATAATTATATTTTATTTTCAAATAGTATAATGGATATAATATGATTTTAATTGCTATAAATCAGAATAAGATATTTTTTCCAGCTATTGAAGGACCTAGATTTTGAACAAAGTGCCAGACCATTAAATTATTGGTCCCTAATATTTTTGCAGTGTACTTGGGTAGTATCATGGTATGTTCTGAATACCCTGGCATACCATGGTAAAACATTTTTCATGCTACCCAGTATTAACACACACACACAGAGGGCAGATCAGGCAGGTGAATGTAGTGCTGTTGCCCCCTTTATAAAAATTATAAAGTATATATATATATATATATATATATATATATATATATATAATGAAAATCTTTCCTTAACACATGATTTTCTTTCTATTTTCAACTGTGTTGTATTTGATATCTACTTGAAATTTAGTGAGTTTTGTATTAATAGTTTACTGCAAATGTAAGTAACTTAGTAAAAATAATGCAGATAAATAAATAACCTCATCTATTTCATCTCTGATTCATTTACATAATAAACCAATAAATCACTCAAGCAGTTACCGTAGTATGAATGGCATTTGGTTTGTGTAATCAATTTTCAAGCTTTATAACATCATTATAATGTTCAATTCTTATAATCAAAATCAGTTGTAAAAATAAAAACATATCTCAAGAAATAAATAACTGAACTATATTGAACCATTTTTTACCCATTAAGACACACAAGTATATATTTCTTTTCCTTTTGTTCATCACATGATGCTATTCTAACCAATCCATTTGCTTGTTACAAAGCTTTTTAAATTTGTACAATTATTTTTCTTTTAGCCACAGTTGTTACACAGATGAATAATCTGCCTTATAGAACATGTGCCAATTTTGGTGACAGCCATTATCGGACATTTGATGGAATGGGATATCAGTATGGTGGTTCATGCTATTACAACCTGGCCAGTGATACTCAAAAGGGATGGAGGATTGACATGAAAGTCATTAACTGCTCTAGCTGCCTGACCTGCAGGAAGGTAATAACAAGTATTTTAAAAATTCCTTTTCCATGTCTGTCTACTTGTTTCCAAGCAAAAAGAGCAGTTTTGCACACAAAAAATATGGTTTTGAACCACCCAATTGTTGTTATTATTATTATTATTATTGTGTTTAGCTATTGTGGCTAACATACTGTGAAATAGGAATGATTACTATATAATACAAAATTTGATGACATAGATTTGATTGTACATTTCCGACAATATTTTGCAAATATGTCATAGCTATTACAAGTTGCCCATGTTATTTCCATATGAATGGAGATAGTTACTCATGTTTACTGCAGAATTAACTTTACTGAGCAATAGATGTAACCAAAGAACCTGTCAAACTATATTGAACATAAAGATCTGTACATGACAGATGTAGTTTTAATTTGGTTTCAGATGTTTTACATGCATTGTGTGTGTGTGTGTGATTTGGATTTCAAATGTAGCTTTAACAATATTTCAGTGATATCGCTACGATGTCTGCAGTGTGGCAGTTTATAGTGATGTCTAGCACTGAGGCATCATGAAGCAGACATGTAGCATGATGTCTCACCCAGTCACATTATCCTGACACCAGGCCGACCAGTCCTAACAGTAACCTCTTAATGCTGAGCGCCAAGCGAGGCATCTGTTAGTACCATTTTTATAAGTCTTTGGTATGAATCGGCCGGGGTTCGAACCTGCAACCTCTTGCATCCAAGACAGACACTCTAACCACTAGGCCACTAGAGTGGTTTCCATGTATTGATTCCATGTGTCTTCATTCTTCTTTTTTTCCTGAAAAAAATTGCTGATGAAAACATTGCTTAGGAAAACCATTGTTAATGTAGTATATAAAGAAAATATATTATTTGCACTTGAAATCTAACATGTATGTAACAGTAGAAATGAGCAGAAACTACATTAACAGTAGCTGGATAATACAAAGCCTTGAAAATCAGTTGTGACACAAATAAACTGCTTTGATGTGAATTTCAAGGTAACTATCAGGCAGATTGAAATAGTTTACTGTGCTAAACTTTTTTTTATACTTTTTTCCATGTAAAAACTATTGTAGTCTTGAACATGATATAACCATTTTTACTATTTTTCGTGCAGGAAGGGTATTTGAATAAATGGTAGATAAATTGTGTTCTCTATGGGTATTTGAATAAGTGGTAGATAAATCGAGTTCTTTATGAGTATTTGAATAAATGGTAGATAAATTGAGTTATCTATGGGTATTTGAATAAATGGTAGATAAATTGAGTTCTCTATGAGTATTTGAATAAGTGGTAGGTAAACTGAGTTCTCTATGGGTATTTGAATAAGTGCTAGATAAAATGAGTTCTCTATGAGTATTTGAATAAAAATTGTAGGTGAATTGAGTTCTCTATGGGTATTTGCATATGTGATATATGAATTGAGTGATGGAAGAGCATTTGAGAGTGAGCATACATTTCTGATCTTCAGTTTTTTTCAAAAATATACTTTGCATGAAAGATAATATAATATAATTTGATGTGAAGTACTGTAGCACAACATTCTGTATATACTTGCTTATAAATCAGGTCCAGCTGTAAACTGAATTTGACCCAGTCCTACCATCACATAATGCACAGATAAGTATAATGCACAGATAAGTCTGTATTTTTGCAATCTGTTCAGAGTAATCAGTATAACAAACAACATACACTCTGATTGATATGTTGGAGCATTATGCAATAGCAGATCAGGGTCTATGTTGTTTGTAACTGGACCTGACTTATAAGCAAGTATATAAGATAAGTTAACATAACATAACATAACATAACATAACATACCATAACATAACATAACATAATATAATGCAAGACAAAAACATACACAGTATGATCTTGTTAATTATTATGCAGAAAAAAGTGTTTTTGCAATAACATGCTGATTTTTTTGTTTTGTTTAAAGAGACTCACAATCCAGGCTTATATTGGTGAACAAGAAGTTGTATTAGAAGCTGGCATTGTATATGTTAATGGAACGCCTTTGGATCTTGCGGAGGGAATAGCTGTACAAGTTGGAGGTTAGCTTATATATCTATGTATCTTTCTGATTCTATCCATCTGTTTGACCAGCTTAGTATCTCTATAATTCAGTCTATCTTTATCTGTCTTGGCTTTTAGTTCACCTAGCCATAAATCCATGTGAGATTATGGTATGACACAGTGTCCATCGTGCATTAAAAATTGTCTGTCGTCCATTGTGCATTGTCGGTCAACATTTGGTATTATAATATTATGTACATCAGCATTTTAAATTTATCAAAAAGCACTTGATTTGAATTTAATTTGGCAGAGAGCATCTTGACGTAGAGGCCTTTAAAACTGACACTGTGAATTATGGATGCTGTCATGGCATAAAGGCTGTTAAAAATGACACTGTCAATTATGGCTGCTGTCATGGCATAAAGGCTGTTAAAAATGATACCCTCAAGTATGGCCTTTGTTACATAAAGCAGAAGTAACTTTAAGTGACTTCTTTCAGAGATGCACACATGTGTGCAAATTTTAAAAAATATATAAATTTGTGCGCTTCAAAAGCTGTGATGCATGCAAACTGATTAATACTGATTCAAGAGGTGAAACTTGAAAGTCATGTTAGCGAAAATCTTATTTTGGAGCAGAGATATCCAAGAGGCAATACCTATGAGATGTGCAAAATTTTTGTAGATAACAACCATAGAGAACATTTTCATAACTTGTTCAAGCTGGCAAAGCTAGATATGCATACATCCCTTAAGACAGCAGCCTGTGAAAGGGGGTTATCAGCACAGAACCCTCCCCTTTATTTCCTACTCCCCTCTTATTTTGGTGACCAGGGGGAGATCCCCCTTTAGATAAAATCCTGATAGTATCAGCCTTTTCTAGCATACCAATTAACATAATTTAACACAATTAATTTAAGAGGAATTACCTTGGTATATTCCATAGTGAAAATGTGACTGAAATGGTATTTCATCAAATTTCAGTGAAATTTCATTTTGCCAAAATGTCTGAAAATATCAGTGAAATTTGTGATTAAAATTTCACTGAAATTTCAGTGAGATTATGGAAAAAGTTTCCAAATATATCAGTGAGATTTTGTGATTGTAATATATCACCGAAATTTTAATGAAAAAACATCAATGAGAAACAGTACTTGACTGATATAAAACGAACCTTTATTCCATTTTAATATAATCTGGTTTTTGTTTCTTGTTCATTTTGAATGCTTTTCAGCAAAACTTATTTTTCCATTTTCTGATGGCTCTTACTTTATTGTTCATCCTTCTTTCTTTCCACATCTTTCCTTGTTATTTTTCTCTTTTGTTAACTATATCATAACCCTAACCCTAACCCCTTTTGTTCATTGAATTGGATTTAGCTGTCCTCAGACGAAAGACTGTTTTCTGTTTTAAAAACAGAATTCCGCTTTTCTCCTGACCTGAATCTGATTTTCCTCTGTATGGACCTTCTTTTTGCAGTAGCAAGTTTAGAGAATTCCTGAAATAGCACTTATCCTCAAGGATGAGAAGTACCACTAATATTTGCAATGAAATCATGTATTTTACTAATTGAGCAATAACAAATTTAATTTTGATGAAGATGATTGTTTCACGAAATATCTCTTATTTTTGGAAAAGGAACCAGTGTTTCATGGTGTTTCAACAGCTAGTCTGGTCCCTATTTCATATACTCCCTGCTTCATACTTTGTAGTCTTATATGCAGCAGTAAACCAGACTATTCAACAACAGAAAGTGTAGATGTAATACACAATTTTTCTAAAGTACACATGAATATTGTTTGTAACCAATTGGAATAATGTTAGCGATCTTTCAGATGTTGGGCATCTTGACAAAAAATTTAATTGATACAGAATGACAAACAACTTTATTAGGAATAGTGCTTTAATGACAAATATTCTCGATGTGATTGTAAGTTACCAGCCATTAAACAGTACATTTACTCCCTGTCCTATGATTTTCTCAATGATTGGTGGGGACGGGATCACTTATTCTTTGGAGGTCCCTTGGCAACTTGTGCACTCACTTTGTAGTGTGGTCTATGTTTTTGGACCCAATTGTGCATGAGTTATTGAGGGAAAGATGTGTACAGTAACTTTGAAATTTCACTATTTCTGTCAAATTTAACTGGTAATTCAATTAAATTTCTGTGAAAGTTTTGGTCAAAATTTTAGTGAAATGTCACCAAAATTTTTAGTAAAATCTAACAAGAATTTCATTGAAATTTGAGTGTGATCTCACCATAATTTCAGTGAGTTTTGATCAAAATATTTTTGAAATCTCACCAAAATTTCAGTGATATTTTAGTGGATTTCACCAAAAATTAAAGTGAAATCACACTAATATTTTGAACAAAACTTGTAGTGAAATTTCTTGAAATACCAGTCAGATTTCATTGTTAAGCAGAATTTTGTCAAATTTGACAGGAATCACCCTAGCATAAGAGCCTTTAAAGTTAGTACAAATAATGCCAATCTACTATCCAATATATTTACCATTATTGAATGACCAATGCTGTAATACCCTTCTAATTTTGTATGAGTAATGTTGATGGCAAATATGGATGAAGATAAAGAAATGAAGATACCTTCAAACAAAATTTGGCAAATTAATCAGTCAGCAGAATTTGAGGAAATTTGCATAGTATGTATCTTAATAGTCAATATTTATTGATTCACTGTTCTTGGCTGATGTCAACCATTACCGGCAATGATTGACATAAGGCTGAATAGGGTCTCATTAACTTTACTGGTCATTTATTGCAAGGGCTTATGGGATGGTCTATTGTCCATCATCCATAATCTGTCCATCTTGAGTCATCTGTCATCCATCCATTTGTTAACACAAGTCTGTTAACACTGCTTATCCTAAACTACTTGGAGGATGGCCATGAAACTTTACACTCATTCATTCCATTGTCTAGTATGAAAATGGTGCCACTTCGGTATCCAATATAGCCACCATAGTGGCCATCTGGAAAATATTATCACTATTTCTCCTGAATAGTGATATTAGTATAGGGTTTTCACTGAAAGGCTTCCTGTGGTGTCTAGTTGGTCATAAATAAGATGGTGCCAATTTAACTTTTAACATAGCTACTACAATCGCCATTTTGAAAATCTTGTAATCATTATTTCTAGATAACTCGTCAAATTGACATTGTACTTTTACCAAAAGACATCTTATGGTGTCTTGTTGGTGCTAAATAGAAATGGTTCCAGTCTTATATCAAATGTGGCTACAATGGCATCCAGCTTGCTAATCTTGTTATTGTTTCACCTCCAAATCAGAAAGGCATATCAACATGGGATTTCTACAAGAAGACTTCTTATTATACCTTGTTGGTCCCAAATGAAATTGGTGCCAAGCTGATATCCAGCAGGTCCACCATAGCTGATTTAAAAATCTTGTTACTGCTGAAGAAAATCAAAGATGGTTTCAACACTCAGCAGACATTAGGAAAAAATAGTCTAGTCTCTAATTCCTGGAAATTCTTTTGACCCTAATAGAGGGTCATTTCCTTTGTGGGACTGTTCTTGTCAGTAGTTATCTCATGTTCTCATTTGCTTTGTCTTATGATCTCATCATCTTTCCACCATCTCTGTTTGATATGTATCACTCTGTCCCACCATCTCTCTATGGAAGGAGTTATTGTGAAATATTTTCAGGAAAATTTGTATTGTTGCAGGAATGAGTATCGTCAGACGAGGAGATTTTATAATGGTGGAGACAAGAGGTGGAGACCTAAAAATCAAAGCAGATGACAGGTCCAGTGTTTATGTCACAGTGAAGAAAGACAGCGGGTTTGTGACCAATGGTTTATGTGGCAACAACAATGGCAATTCAACAGGTGTGTACATTAATACAGAATCTGATAGCTTATACAGCTAAATACATTTTGTAGCTTACAAGATCTCAAAAAATATAAGTACTTGTTTTTCTTTTGTAGTAGTACAATTTTGAATGCCTCTTTGATTCATTGATATTCAGTGTATCAGTGTTGCACACTGAGTTTGACCTTGTGGGTTTCCTGCAATATTGAGTCCTATGTACACAAATCTTTATCCTTTTTTGTTAGAAAAAATAAAAATATATGCCTACAACTTGTCTTTAGTGGATTTTCATCCATGTCCATGTTGGCATTAGCTATAGCGCCAGTCACTGAAGGTGATAATACTGTGAGATGGCAATGAATATCCATTTTCAAAACAATAAATCTGGAAATGAAAATATTCAAGTTTTGTTGAAGGTGTCCAAGTTGCAATGTAAGAGGTCTTTAACCACTGCTGGTGTAATATATTTTCAAGGTCAAAGTCACACACATATGGAAACAAAGACTTAATTTATTCTGAGACTCTGTTAATGATTAAAGAGCCTAATTTAGGCAAATACAAAATTTGTCATTTAAATAATGATTTATTAATTTGAAAAGAAGTAGTTGAGAAAACAGGGGTAGTTATTACAATAAATTCTGGTATAATATGAATGAACACTAAAAGTACATGAGAGCAAGATCCGAAATAAAAACTTTTATTGTATACAAACTTAAATAATCCACAAGTTAAAATATGCTGCAAACCTAAATAAATCCAACATGTAAAAATATACTGCAAATCTAAATGATCCAACATGCAAGGCATTTTAATGGACAGATGGATTGCACTCCTGTATTCTGCAGAATTATCTCAAGATAATTCAATGTCATTATTTTTCTAAGGCTCTGTATTTTGGAAATTTAAATTGCAGAAATTCCCAATTCCCAATGTCAGATTTTTTTTATACCTTTAAAAGAATGTTATAGTGTATTTACATTTTATGTTTATTTTTATTAATAAGATTTTACCTAATAGGAGCTGATGTTTACTTTTACTCAGGTTTTATGTTTAAGAGTGAAAATTTACTTTTACTCAGAAGGTTATGTCTTCTAGGAATTCATGTTTTCCTGCAACATAGTTACCATTAATATTTGTACTATTTGATTTTTAGTTTGTATTGTGCTGATGGGCCAATATACTTTTTTACAATATACCGCATATGCTCATTTATTAAGTCAAGCCCAGCTGCAAACTACACAGACCTAGATCTGCTGTCACATGATGCATTGGCAGACAATGGTACAGGGGTCGCACTACAAGGCATTGTGGGTGACTAAGTCACCCTGAAAACGTAAACTTTGCTGCCTTTTGTTAGAAAAGCGTAAGCAACTTTGCCCTGTGATTTTTTGTGATGCACAATGTCAGACTGTAGTATATGACTTTTGAGATACTCTCTACCTGTAGTCTGTAAGTTCTGACAGTGTTGTGTTGTAGCCCAAGGTGAAATGTATTTATGCAGTGTTGATATCAATTACGCTGACAAACAAACTCTTGCACATTCACAGACATGTTTTAATAGCTAACTGACACCAACCCTTTCCCAAGCAAGATATTGCTGCTCGATTTCCTGAACTTAAGCCTACTGTACAGTACTATATTTGGTGATGAAAATATGCCAGCTTGTTTTAAAATTTAAACATTAATTTACAAATAGTAGGTTTTTATTAAGAATATAATCAATGAAGGGTGCTTTCTAGTTAAATTTTTTATAATGAAGATTTTAACTGCCATGTTTGCGTTATATTCTTTATAAAATCAGTTTGAAACCAAAAGTGAACCTGTAATGGTGGACATTACTGTGTCTATGAAATACTTCCTTAGATTGTCAGTTTACATACATAATTGGATAAATAGATTAGAGAAAATATACAATTCGATGAGAGCAACATCAAATATTATGTGATAGAAGATTTAGCCAAAATATTTAATCATGTAGGTCAGAAACATGAGACAGTGCTATGCTGTAAGGCCAAGGTTGCTTGCTGATAGCATTCATTTTTATGAAAATATGAAAAGATAGTAATGCAAATGCTATTTAGCTGATGCATGTCACAACTACTAGTACGTATGCAAATATTAAAACCATAAATTTGCAGTACTATCGACGGATTGCTATAACAAAACTAGAAAGTGAGTTGTTATGTTAAGAAACTCCCTCTTTCTAAAAATAGATGCACAGTGGTGCAGTACATGTTCTTGGTTGTGTTGATTTTGTTAGAAAGAAGGGTCTAGTTCAGTCAGATATTGACTTTAATGCTTCAGTGAGATGTCTATGAACAGTTAAAGTAATGTTTTATTGGTAACATGAAATTATGACATACAGAATGGTATGAAATCACTTGTGCATTTGCTCCTATGTACATGTTATTGGGGATGTTTCATAAGAGTTAAAAAATCTTTTCGACTGCAATTTTATACAGTGGTATTTTATTAAGCATTTTTACCAATTTGCAATTACAAGACTCCAATCTTATTACTCCTATCAGTGAAATTAATTACAATGTGTAGTTTCTGCTGTACTCTGTTAAAGTCATATGACCAAAATACACTGCATGTATCTTAATCCAAACATACAAGTATGAATACAATGGATATGAATATAATAATTTGTATACACATACAAAATGTGTTGATAAAAAACATACAACACAGATTTTTCATCCTGAAGTTTTTATGCAATTCTTTTTATTACATTTGTAAGCTTTCATTTTATAATCAGAACCATATATCCATTATTATGCTGATGTGCTTTTAAATGCTAATACACACACACACACACACACACACACACACACACACACACACTCAATTCCTGATTTTTATTTTCAGATGACTATGGTGATTTACCTAATGAAGTGGCCTTTGGTAACAGTCTTATGATCCCAGAAGCTAATGTAAGAACATTTATTTGCATTCATACTTTTATACCTCTAGCATGAATTGCTTAGTTAAGGACTACATTTATTTATTTCATGAATTCCTTTGCATTATGATTTGTTGGATTAAGTGGTCAGATAAATACAATTTAAAGACCACATATTCATGCACACATGCGTTCATAGTTCATCAGATTTCAGAATCATGTTAGCCTGCTAGGCTACTAGGAAAAGAACCTGCTGGCTCAGCATATTCAGTAGCTGAAAGAGGTCAAACAAGGTCCTTGAATATGACAAGGTTTGCTTCAAGACTATGGTGTTGCTTCATATCTGTGATTATTTGCCACATTGGGGTCCCAGGGTGGCTGAGTGATCTAAAGTGCTTGACTTTACTGAACACTGCCATCTCACTTCTGTCTGTATGGGTTAGAGTCTTGGATTCAGCTATTGTGGGTGTGTGAGAAAGCCGCCAGTGGCTTCCACTGGGTTGATTGTTCTTACCAGGGTTTTCTGTTTCTTCCTTCACCAGTTATACTGGTTCCCATGTATAGCCTATCTTGTGCTGAGAAAAGGTGTGAAACCCCAAAACAACATCACTGAGTAATCATAACACGGCCTCCATTTCAATTCATATGGCATAAGATCTTTTATTACACACTTATGATTTTCCTTCTTTTTTTCTTTCTTCTTACCCATCTTCATTTCTTTTCCATCTAATTTAGTATTCTACATTAGCAAGTAGAAAATTTGTGTGAATTGATCAGGGACAGAAATGAAAAAACTGATTTATTTGCAAATATTTTATGGTACAATATTTAAATTTATTTACAAACAATTTTACGATGCAAATATGCTGAATACATCTTAAAATTGAATTAAAATTTATGATCTAACATCTATTTATCAATCATTCAGTCAGCCAATGAATCATTTCAGACAATCTGTCCAACTGCTGGAATGGTGCCAGAATATTGTGATACCCCCGAAAAACTTTCCACAGCTAGCCAAGCTTGTTACCTTCTTCTGAGCAGCATGTTTACTGCATGTCAAAGCAAGGTATGTTCCATTTATGCCCCCACTCTGATAGCAAGATTGGGGTGTATTGTTTTGCTGCTTTGTGTCTGTACATCTACCATATATACTTGTGGATAAGTCACATCTAACTACAGGCAACATAGACCCAGATCTGCTGTCACATAACGTGTAGGCAGGGTAGGGTCTGTTTTTGTTCAGCTGATTAATCCTAATAAAAACAAAGACCCATATATGCTGGTGCATTATGCAGCAGCACATCTAGATCTGTGTAGTTTGCAGTTGTATTGGACTATTAAGCAATTTTACAAGTATTCCAAACCCATTTGAGTGCAAAGTTATTACAGGTATATACATGAAATTTGTGCACTCTTTATTATGGTCATAAGATGGTGGACTAATTGCATTTTCAGATCATTTCATGACATTTTTATTCTTCTTGCAAATCTTTGGACTTTTAGACAAAAGCCTTGTTAGCACAAAATAGCAAAAATGATTGGAGGTAGAGATATGAAGCTTAATATGCATATTTATATGTATCTGTAGATTATCAGATTACTATATTTTTGTGTGATTGTAGCAATTTTTCAAATTTTTATACATTTTGTAAAATTATCTGGACCCTGATTTAGCATGCTTTACAAACACAAATTTATTATTTTTTTTTTGGTCTTCAAATGGTGCAAAAAACAATCATGTTTGTTTGTGCATGCATAAAGAAGGGTGGAGCTGAGGTTTTTGTTGTGGTCAGCACAAACAAGCTCTTCAAGTTGAAATAGTTTTATTCATAGTTTCATCATAATATCCAGTCAGAAATCATAAGTCATTATTCACTTATTCAGAAAGATGGGTTACTTGGAGCATTAAGTTACAGCTCTTAAATTTGTAGTAAATTTATTTAGCTGGTAGTGCCACATTTTGCTGTCATACCTGCATTTCAGTTCTCTATGTGCATGCTTGTAAGTTGGATCCAACTACAAACTGCATAGATCCATACCTGTGTAATGGGATTTGACCTGAATGGATGCTTGGATTAAATGACAACACAACACAATGTAATGAAAGATGGAAGTTTATGAAATGAATTGACAAAAATATATATATCCTCTATAACATATACAGTGTGATTCTTTCACGCTCCAAACACACGACTCATTCGATTACTTAACACAAACATTCACAAATGGGAAAACAAAAATGTGATTCATATATTCAAAATGAAGGCAAGATTCATATAATTTCATGTAATGAAAGTAAGATTCAAATAATCTCATGTAATGAAAATGAGATTCAAATAATCTCATGTAATGAAAGTAACACACTGTATTCAATTGAAACAACATCATCAATTGAAACAAATATGATCAACTGAATCAACATAACAATTGTACCAAACACATGACTCGTGACTCAGTCATTTGTACAGCCCATACAATTCATAACCACATATGATTCATAAATATTTGTAAAAACTTGCAAACGAAACATTTTGACCTGGTTTACGTGTCCATTGTCAAACCAAACAGTTCTCCTGAATTCTTGGGTTGGCCCACACTTGTATTGGCCATACACACCCTTCATGGATCCACCATGCGCACAAGTTTACAAATCAGCAGTTCCGTCCTTGTATGGCCTTGATGGCCACACCTGCTTCCATCCCCATACAGACATACAGATGGCCAGACTGACAGCCTGATATACCCACACACACATGCACAGCTGAAATAAAACCAAACTGATCATAATAAAAATTAATTAAAATCTATAGATACATGCTACTAAATTAAACTCTTAATATCAACTTGTAACAATTCAAAAGTTCATGTTTCAAATCCGCATAGTGGTAAAGGCAACATTTCATGATACGACATTAAAACTGAATATGCTTCACATATCAAATAAAATAAAATGTAACACTTACCCCTATGGCTGTAAAACAAAAATGGAGAACGTACACTCCTTGACAAGATCCAAAAGACCAGTGTGTCAATTAGATAAGAAACTTGTCTTAAATCTCCAGGGGAATGAGTATTAGTAAGGGTAAAATACCCAGGAATACATGCTTTTTAGTATCTCTCACTGCAAGCGATCTACGATGAGATACATGCTAGTTCAGTCACTTAACTAGCAAAACAATTATCCACCCTACATAATGTTGTAAGCATGAACGACGAAAATGATCAAATCGTTCTAAGGTGAAACCAAGTTATTTTTTGCCTTATTCTGTGACAACCTACCATTTCATTATGTGACAGCAGATCTGGTGTTAAGTTGTTTACAGATGCACCTGGCTTATATGCAAGTATATATGGTACTTCATGACTTTTGCTATGTATTATTTCAGCTGATTGTAAAATTATTGAGACTAAATCTTTTGAACACTCGACTTCTCTTAAACTGTCTTTGTACTTTCAATATTCCTGGATGTACATATTCCGAGGTTTCCTAGGAAACCTTGGACAAATTTTCCTAGGAAAAACCTTGGAGTATTGGTTGCTGATTTTCCGAGGTAATAGTCCAAGGACAAAATTTTTTTATGCCAATGTCCAAGGTTTTTATTCTTAATGTCCGAGGTTGACCTCAAACTTCCAATGTATTCTGTAACCAATACTCCAAGGTTTCCTAGGAATCCTCGGACATATTGTCCGAGGTTTACAAGCATTCTGCGAATTCCTGACATATTGTCCAAGGTTTCCCCTGACACATTGTCCAAGGATTCTTAGGACATATTGTCCGAGGTTTCCTAGGACACATCGTCCAAGGTTTCCTAGGACACACTGTCCAAGGTTTCCTAGGACACATCATCCGAGGATTCCTCAGACATATTGTCCAAGGATTCCCAGGACATATCATCCGAAGATTTCTCGGACACCTTCCTGGCATAAAACATAAGACCAAGAACTGAAGCAAATATTACAGAATATAAGAATACATTTTATTTTTAATTTGTTGAACACGCACAAATAAAATTTTAAAAAGGTCCAAATATCAAGAATGCCCATAGGTTCCTTCAGTGCCAAACTGTCCATTTAATTTTGAACATCCATCTACTTATATCCTGGTTTCTTGATGGTTTTAGCACTTCACTGATTTTCTTGTTCATCATCACGTCTTTGATACTCTGCCATTTCTTTTGGATGAGTCCTGCAAAAAAAAATATATTGGTTCAAAATATAAATGTGATGAATTAATAAAACAGATGGTACACATATAACATAACTGTTATTGGCAGCCTTAAATTTACAAATCATGTTTGGAATCCTTTAGTTCTGAAAACAAGGTATTAACCCTTAAAAAAACTATATTTCTACAACGGACTGTTCTTTTTGAATTTTGGGACCATCATTCTAAATTGTTGATAACAAATAGAGTCAAGATTATATTCTGTTCCTGGCTCAATGGCTTATGAGCTCAAACTAATGTATTCAATCAATAAAATTATAAGATCCTGATGTATGCCTTTAAAGATATTATCAAAATTATTCAGAATTACCATCTTATTTTATTTCATTGTACTGTAATCAACCCATAAAGATATGACACAATGCTTGTTGCTTATAAAGTTTTTAGAAGTTTGAAATTGCTGCATCTTTATGTTACCTTGGACTTTTTTAGTGTTACCGTCTCAGTCTGTTTTGGTGTTGCCATCTTGGTGGTTTTTATTTTGTTCCTATTGTCTTAACCGTTTTTGGTGGTTTTGGTGATTATGGATTTGCATCTTGTTTCAACCCTAAATTTAAAAAAAAAAAATGCAAACTTTTCAAATAATATGCAATACATTCCATGCCATTTACAAGTGATG
>JAECUM010025115.1:0-56894 GCA_016617855.1 Megalonaias nervosa | reverse complement strand
GGGGGGTCTGTAATGCTAATTCCCATTGTCGCTACGGTACCCCACTATACTACTAACTGGTGCAGATCTTGTAATCTTTATG
The DNA here is from genome assembly GCA_016617855.1 of Megalonaias nervosa. Classification (NCBI taxonomy): domain Eukaryota; kingdom Metazoa; phylum Mollusca; class Bivalvia; order Unionida; family Unionidae; genus Megalonaias; species Megalonaias nervosa. Next base: position 56,812 of record JAECUM010025115.1, on the reverse strand, counting down.
CATTTATTTTTCATTATGTTCATCTTAAGTTTAATAATAATAGCTAACATCTTAGTTTTCTATGTTGGTGCTATTAATGTCACTGTTAGCTACCCAATTTTGACATGAAAAAAAAATAAAATAAAAACATTATGTCATGTCTGATGATGCATTGTACCAAAGGAACACTGCACAGTGGACATTTCCGTCTCCGATCTGGCTCCTATTCAAAACTAGTCATCACACATTGCTTTATGATTATTCTTGAAACATTACCAGGTTGCCTCAGAAAAATAGTAAAAGAGTATTAAATTTATTACTAAGTTATGCATTCCTGAAGTTCTTAGAAAAATGACAATTTCTAGTTGCTGACGTCATTCGTACTGACTCGAAAATAAGTTACATTTCAAAAGTATATCATCCTTTGGACCAAAATTGCCACACAGTATAACAATTTCATAACTCTTCAATCACGAGATGTGTAATTTTAAAAGAACTGATAGCCAGCTCAAGAGGCATAAACTTCTAGACTGCTACTTTAACGACTTTCAGCCCCAGCCTACAAATTTATAATGTAACGGGGCAATTCTTTGCAAAACCTAAATAGGGTTTTCTCCGCTTGATGGAAAAAAGGGGGGTGGGGGTGGGGAGCTGATGCACACGAGCGAAGTTAGTGGACGTACGGATGGAGTGAAACCTTCAAATAGTCCCCACGTATTTCATTTATTCTAACCCAGGTTCGTTTCTAATAAAAGTGTATTCGGTAATATAATTTAGTTATTGGAGAGAGAGAAAGTAAGACAGAAAGTTTTAAAAGTAGAACGACAGAGAGAAGAAAAAGAAAGATAGCTCATTTCATTAAAGTGAAATTATTACTTACTGAAATCAAGAAGCAAAGATGAAATTCCAATGAAAATAATAAGGTTTATTTAAAGTAAATAATTAGTTAAATAAGCAGTCATAAATGAAGGATATGTTTTAGGTGGATGGAGACTAAACTTAGGAAGGAAATTAGGAAAGTATAAAATAATCTGATAAATGATGTAATTAATGGGGCCAAGCTGAATTTCTTACCATCTTCTACGCCAAAACAAACCAGACGATTATATCGTCTTGACTGTATTGAGCTTCACAAGCGCAAACAGCGATTCCGCCCGACCCGACGCTAGACCGGTCGAAAAGCGCAGGGGTTCGTTACAAAGAAAATTAGGAGTCTAACCTGTAACAATTGTTACAGGTTAGACCCCTAATTTTCTTTGTAACGAACCCCTGTGTCGAAAAGCATATATAAAATGAAATGTGTACACGCGCCGCTACCGGACTATCCGACATGCGCAGAGAGTGGACGCGTGCGCTAATCGGTAAAAATGGTCCAACATGAACAGAGCTTAAGTAAACACTTCATGTAGAAAAGAAGGGGGGAGGGGGGTAACCTTGAATTTCAGTGCAAATAATTCCGAAATTAGCCACATCGTATATTAAAGAGCTATTTCAAGTAAATTACACATTCAGTTTCCATCCACCATCACCATAACTACGACCTAACCCCTTCGTTACCTGAACGAAGTGTCGTTAAGTATAGTCTCAATTTCTAATTTACTTTTCAGTTTTTAAGAACAAATATACGTGCAATTAAAACAATGGATAGTAACACGAATTTGGCTATTTTTGACTGTCCCGGAATGTGCCTGTATTTTGGATAAATTCAAAGCGATGTGAATTCTAATGTACAATAGGAGACGAATTATCCCAAATTACAGTACACATGAAAAATTTGAATACACGTTTTAAATGTCTTATTTTATTTACCTGTAAAACTGTATTAAAACTTTAACATTCATTTAGTTTAAGGTATTATAACAAATGTTTCCATTTTTTACATTTTTGTAAATACCCCGTTGTTGAGGAGAAAACTGTTGATCTCCAAAAGTCGAAAATTTTGACGGCCGGTTATTTATATACTTCAATTTTTGGACAGCTCCTGGCGTAATATCTTACGGTTTATGGGGGAAAAAAAAATATAAATATGTAATAATGAGACCATGATAAATCCAAAGAAGTTTATATTACACCTTGAAAATGCGTTGTTCTAAATACTTTGCGCATAGCTACCCTTAGTACGGCACTGGTTGAGTGCCTTCTTAATGCCCGCTGCATGTAATCAGTTAATCCGAAATTCCTCCGACACTTCCCATCCCATTTGTGACATTTAGACATTTATGTTGAGGTATAATTTGACCTTACGCGAGACGAGAGATCGCTCCGCCTATTGAATCACGTGACATGACCACCTGCTAACCTCCGACAAACAAGCAGTATTGGGCATGGAAATATGTTTCAGTTTAAGTGATATATTTATTAAAAATGATTTGTATTATTCCTAAAAATGTAAAATTACAAAGTTGCATAACTTATACTGCAGTAGACAATATTTATTTTGTAGTTCAAGTTCGTATAACCTAAGTGTTTATTTCAGTAAGTAATAGAATCAATTTTAAATTTGTTGGAGAAATTATTCATGTAAAATGAAATTCGCTCCCAAAAATGCTAATGTATTTAGTATATAATCTTATCCTTATTAATCTTATCTGGCTTATGTTTATGCTGCCTTGGAAGTAAACGAATTAAAAATTAATAACAAAATCCTAAATAATTACTGTTAGAAGGGTACTGTTGTCTATAATATTGTTAAAGTTCTACTGTTCGTCAGATGGATTTTTGATCAATGATGTCTGTTGATGGAAATATGTAAATGCATGCTTAATATATCGAACGATAATATCTGAAACCATTTTTTTGCATTTCTTTATTATTACATTTTTGTACCCCCACCCCTCCTTCAAACCAATGAGAAAGTAAAGAGTCGCTGAAGTGTCTGAAAGATCGAGACGATAAATCATTATTTTTAAGAAAAGCCAACATTAAAGTCAAAATTTTTAAACTTTCAATAATGCAGTCTGGGGTTCACTTCATCCTATACAAGAAAATAATATACATCAAAACCCGAAATTTAGGGGGTTCTCCACTCATATTCTAGAAACGTTTATATATGTATATATTTTCAATTTCTTTTTTTTTTTTCTTCAAACCATCAGCAGGACATGCTTTTCTACATACTTTTACGCAAAGAAACATATTGTTATTGTCAGCAATTATTTCCATATTCAGCTGATCGTACACGCGACCACAAAATAGTCTTTATCCATCAAAGTTTTGTCTATGTTTCGGGAAAGGAATAATCTAATTCCTCTATTTAGACGATCTGGATATCGACTGTAAAAATTACATGGCTCCCACTGACTTATTTTCACCCTTATCGATCGAGAAATAAACAAATCATTGCAAACTTTGTAAATACTAATCATAATCAATTCATTATTGCCACAGGCAGCTCGTCGGAGGAAAATGGCAGACGAAAGCAATGCCTTGAGGTGTGTCTAATTTACGTTCGCTGATTGGTTAATGGCTCAGCATGATTGACAAGTGGCGATAGGTTGAAATCTGCCGACACCGTGCGGTGTCGTCTTAGGGTAGCCGCTTACTAGCCGGCCCAGCCAGCTTGAATGATCTTACATTGATACCTGCATGAAATCGATACGAAGATGATTTATTTTATCAGAAATTGATTGTATAACATTCATTACGTCTTTAACCCCCGGACAGACGAGACGAAACTACAGCGTTAACGAAACTGTACCTTTGTCCTTTGCATTGTTGGTCACATGACTACCTAAATCTAGCAACCTACATGTCCAAGACATCGGAGGTCCAATAGTCACGTGATATTAACAGTAAACCAATTTCCAATGTTGCTGTACAGAAAATTTAAAAAATGTTAAATGCAAGTCAGGTAATCTTTTTTTTTTTTAAAAAAAAATGAATGCATATGTAATTCTTGACATATTTATTGCGAGAACAACGACAAGAAACCTGTCGGTATTGCAGTGACCTTGAAAAAGCTAGATTCCTCAAGTACTGAGCACGTGTCAGCGATGTTTTTGTTGTAATCACAGGACTACCGCATTGACATGTGCTCAGTGACAGTGCCGGATTACCAAATAGACAGAGTAGGCACCGGCCTATGGGCCCCACGCCTTTTAGGAATTGATTTGATTTTGACGTATTAGGAGATAATTTGCAAGGGGGGCCCCGGGATTTCAACTAACCAGGGGCCTCCACATGGTTTAATCCGGCACTGCTCAGTGATGAATGAATCTGGATTTGTTTTCCTACAACATTGGGAATGGGTTATTGTTGACATCACGTGACTACGACGTAGCTCGTCTGACAACGGATTAAAGACAAAAACCGGTGTCAAGCTTGCAATTTCTGAGAAGATAAATCATCTGCCTATCGATTTAATGTAGGTATGGCTCAATGTAAGGTCGTTTAAGCTTGCTATTTCCGGTAATAGGCGGCTGCCCTATGCCGACACCGCAGAGTGTTGACGAATTCCAAATTTTCGATAGGCAAATGACTCTGACCCTACACCCCGAAATAAATGTCCCAATATAAAAAATGGAGTTGGAAGGGAAAGAGGAAACGATTCCGTTTGTGGTAGTGCACAATAACCCGAACGTCGCCTTTTTGGAAGCAAATATATGTAAAATGTGATAAGTGATAGGGCATTTCTACGTCTATTGCACATACCATAAAAGGATTTCAAAAATAAACGTACAAAAGTGTAATTTTAGTCCCCTAGAATCATCATTAAATCTAGCTTTAGTCACGAGTGACTAAAGTAAACACTGAACTTGATTAAACATTAAAATATAGACAAGGAGTTCTCCTTTTAACTTCAAAATATAGACAAGGAGTTCTACCTTTATGTGGAGTTTATCCCTTGTAGAACGATAACAAATAATCAGTTCAACGAAAATTAATATTTGGAATGACAACGGATTTTGCTCAGTAGGAACGCGAGAAAGGAAAACTTAACTTAATAAAGAGATATTTATTAGCCTGTAGTGAAAGTAAATACGAATGGTCCTTTGAGTGGTTCCATGCGACGACACCTATCTTTGCGTGCACTTGAACCGTTGTTCTACAATATTATCTGAACCAGTGACAACCCGTCCTTTCTACTAGACAATGATTCGTTGTAATCTGGCATAAACGTCCTAGACATTGTATTCCTCGTCTGCGAAAGAGATTTGTAAAGATCAGTATAAACTTCTTGTCGCCCTGCCCGATTAGGACTGATATATATTTCTTTTTTATAAACTTCTTGTCGCCCTGCCCGATTAGGACTGATATATATTTCTTTTTTATAAACTTCTTGTCGCCCTGCCCGATTAGGACTGATATATATTTCTTTTTATAAACTTCTTGTCGCCTTGCCCGATTAGGACTATATATATATATATATATATATATATATATATATATATATATATATATATATATATATCTTTTTTATAAACTTCTTGTCGCCCTGCCCAATTAGGACTGATATATATTTCATTATAGATCTCCAGATTTCCTACTCCGATGGCAAGGGCAGCATCTAGCATAAGGCATTATTCAAAGGTCAGGTACATTATCTAGCACGGAGCACATTTATCATGAACTGTACCTAAGAGTTCTAATAGGCAGTGTGTTAAGGACAGTAACTTTGCCTAACCAATAGACTTGATTTGATGTCTTGAGAGGCTGACGGGAGACGGGGATGGGGTGGGGATATTATTTTCAGGAAGGGAGCAAAATTGTAGTGGTCAGCTGTTCAGTTTTACTGATGTATGCTCCTCCCTTGCCCCTATGTGCGAGTGTCTATGCTTTAACCCCCTCCTCCCTTCAAACCCAGGAGAATTGCGAGTGGAACCATTGGACACGGATTTGACTTTACTCGAATGCTGCTCAGGCAGTAATTACGACAGAAAATGGCTATATGATCCAGGATACATTCAATTCATATACGGACTCTAAATATATAAATATTAATAAATTGATTGTCACTCAAGCCAGTACGATGCCGGATAGCGGCATGACAAGTCTATGATGACTACAAAATAATGTACAAAGCGTAAAAAGCCTTTAGTTGCTTCGCTTTTTGCATTATAACTTAAATGTGCTGATTAAAGTGTAACTGAAAATACTTTTGTACAAATCAAACACGTCTGGTGGACATGTACAAATTATAACCTGTGATCATGTATAAATTATAGCCTTATATAATGCAGTAAATGTACTGTAACAGAGTGAATTTTGAAAGATGATTATTGCGTCAAAACTGAGGAAATCTTGTCTCTGTCAGCGGGATACATACCAGTTAACTTTGACGTATGGTCTAGATCCACAATAAATCAGAAACCTGCGATAGTTTAACCTCCCTGGCTTGGAGGCATGATTGATTTTTAATTAGAATCCACTGAATTGCATATGATACGAATTATGAGAATGGAATTTATCTGTCTTAAAAGATATAAATCATGCAGGCTAGGAATTGATTTTACTATGTCTGGAAACGTTATGCCAAGGAGTTGCATGTTATCCGGTAATGTAGTTAAGACAAGAAGTGAGTTCTGTTAATTCATTTGTTTAATTAAGTTGTGAATTCTTTTCAACCGAGAATCGTACGCGTGCCGACCGACACATCGTCCAGTTAATGATTTATAGCTCATAGTAGGGTGCAGTACGGTTTATTGGGTCTAGGTTTTGTCATAGCCCCGATTGGAATGCATCGAGCCGCTAGGGGAAGACAGTAATTTTATGGTAATAGGGTCTTGTGTATCAACTGTCAGGCTGCGAACTGACCCATAATAGCCTTAGTTTCTGTTGAATTACGATAAGACGATATCTAACGTAACAAGAGTGGAGATTATTGTTCGATCGTATTTAGGTTGCGTATTTATATATTTATTTTCAAGTGGAAAATAGCTTTATATGTGCACCACATAGTTGGAAAAACGAGCAGACAACCGAGTTACGATTGATAACCCAAAAGAAGCTAGAGAGGGGAAGAGAAGGAAATAGAATACTGCAACACTGACCTGCCACCAACACTGATTTTGAAAGGATGAGAATGAACCAGGTTATGCAGGCATGCTGAGCAAATGAGTTCGGTCATTCACTCGATTTCATAATGAAACTTGTTTTATCGATATAGCAGAACAGCAAATTGCTTCTTTTTTTTTTTATGAATTTGGTAATTTATTTTTCTATGAGAAAATGCATCATTCAAATGTCATGTTCAACTTTATTTTGTTCATGTAATTGATTAAATTGTTAAATTTTACATACGGATGCTCGTGTTGTTCTATTCTATATCTATGCTCAGATCTCTATTATTCCATCCATTCATTCATATTTTATTTTATTATTTACTCGATCCGGGCAATAACACCGTGGTCGATCATCTCCTAGATAACGATAACCAAACCACAGCCATAACAGGTGGACCTCTAACAAAGTGGGGGCTCATCTTGGCATCTGAACATTTTATTCGAGTGAGGATTCTGAGCAAATGTAGAATAGAACGTAATTTATTCAAACTTTGATTACTTCTATACTGCTTGTTAAGAAATATCGATCTGAGTGAATCCAACTATTGTCTGCGCATTTTATATGTCCAGTGCATGCAGTTTATTGCCATTTCGTTTCATGTTGTGCTGATAATATTTTAAGGGATTGAGACAAGTGCCTTTGCAATTATTCGGTACGTTGGGGGAGAAGGGGTCGTACTCTGAATATGTAGAATCCAGAGGGGAAATTATCTTAGTATTCTCTTGAGAGAAGAGTTAATTAAGCAAGCCTGCAATAGTAATTACGCATTATTTGGTGTGCAAGCTGAATTCTGGGGAGAAATTCAGGCTGTGTACTGCCTGTTTATTGATTGGCTTAGCAAGGGATAATCTGGTTTAAGTGAGTTCATAGGAAGAATTATACCAGGAGCAGGTAAATATGTGTGGAACTATTTCCGAGTAGGGCAGTAAGACTAGAGTGGATAGAGAACTTAGTTATTGTGACACCAAACAAGCAGACCAGGATGGCGACAGACCAACAGGTAGTTAGGAAATTTAAGTAGATTTGTAAGGACGAGTTAGGTTACGATGGGGCCCAGTTAGCTGAATTTGTGGATCGAAGTGTTAGATAACACAAGGAACATCAAGCAGCGGAGCGAGAGAAAGACAAAAACAAGCAGCGTTCGTGTTTAAATGGCGTATTTTGTACCGGTATGCCAGGAAATGGTCAGATACGATTAAACAGGTTATTGTACCGAAAGCTATGCGATCAGAAGTGATTAGGCTGGCACACGAGGGTCTGGCCGGAAGCCACATGAGCGTGGAGAAGACCAGAGATAGACTAGTGATGAAATTCTATTAGACGCATGTGAACGAGCACTTCAGACGTTAAAGACAGGCTAATTTCAGATGCAGTAGTGAAATTACCAGATGTGACAAAGGACTAGGTCTAACGTACTGACGCTTCTGACAGAGGTTTAAGGACAATGCGATGGAAACTAATTACCTGTTGCATATGATAGTAGGAAATTGTCGACTTAGAAGGCAATAATTCGTGGGGAAAAAAGACCTTGCTCGAATGATGTACCGGTACAGTAAGCACAATGGCAAACTGTTTCCATGTCGACGCTGCATGAACGTATTTAGCAACCAAAGTCTGCTTAATGGTCATGAATTTTAATGCGGTAGAATCAGTGAGAAACCACAGACCACGACTATGCTAGAGCCTGGCTAGAATCTTTTGAAAATTTACCGCGGTACAGCAGAATATGAAGGTCCAGTATGTTATTTACGCGGATTTCAAATGTCGGAACTCTCCGACGGCAGCTTAACTTCCCGAATTGCCATAAGGATTAAATAAAATACAGCCGAAGTGGCTGAATAAGTCACATGCTGGATTTGTTACGCTGTTATCAGCTGTGATATCAGCACCTGAGCCTCTAATGTTGTACTGTGACATGGATTCGGTTATTGTGTTTATTAAATCGCTAGGAGTTACTGCGAGTGGAGCAGGCAACAGCCTGCCTCGCCCACGTGCATGATTAAGACCTGTGATAACATTCATTTATTTTATACAGCCTCTCATTGTTGGCTCTTGTTGGCTCTTTGAAGGAGCTTTCAGCTCAACTGACGAAATGTGTGACATCACTGGCGCATACAGAGGAACTTCACGCAGCTCATTCAACCTGCAGCTGCGAATTTATCCAAACAAAACGAAAATTCCCGTGGTGCTCCACATCCTTTGCGAGTACGATGGTCAGTTAATCATGCAAGAAATTGCAACAACATCGAACGCAGCAATAATGCTAACCCCAACAATATAGAAAATACATGACGTTTCGGATAGCCAGTTGCAGTTTATTGATTCGCGCAGTTCCTGAATTTCAGTCTCGACAAACTCGGAAGAACCCTGTGGAGGGATCCAACGATCGATTTGAGATTACTCGCCAATATGGTGGTACTTCCCTTAAGGTACCAGAAAAGTTCGGTTGCCCCAACCGCAATGAAGTTTACCCATGGGACTACACGAGCGATGCAGAGAAGTTTGCCGAAAGTCCGTTGCCACTGATCGACACCTTCCATTTGTTGTTGTCCCACGAAGGCATTTCCGCTAACGACAACAAGCACCTGAACAATGTCTGGTCTGCGTTTTGGTTATCAAAACCTTGGTGGCTGTCACGAGCTGTATCTGCGTACGGATGTATTGCTGCTCGTGAATGTCCTCGAAACGTTTCGTGATCCAGCCACATGCACGTGCACAAGCTCTATCTGGAATATTACTTCTCATCGCGCGGAATGGCATGGAATGCAATGTTGTCAAAAAGCAAGATCGAGCTTGAACTATTCACTAACATCAATTATCATTTGTTTATCGTGAAGAGATTTCTATGGCGATTCAGCTTTACGCTCGCGTAAATACTGAGCTCGTGGATGAATGAGACTAAGCTTTCCAAACAGTTACATTATATATGCTGACAAAAACGATATGTATGTATAGGAGATGATGCAGCCTATGCTTTTAGGTGAGATGACATGGGTTGATCATACATAAGCACATACACTGGTACGACGGCAACAGCGATCATGGATACGTCTTTGAAGTTGACCCGGAGTATCCAGACGAGCTGCACAAACCGCACAATCACCATCCGCTGACCACGAAAGAGCTCACGGTGCTCCGCGAATGATTGTCACCATATTGTGTGTGAAATTTTGGATGATTCCGGACTCAAATTTGCAGAATGCTCCAGATTTGTACTGAACATGCGCAGAAGCTTTATTATGTAGTTCACATGCACAATTTAAATTTATGCTTGTGTGTAAAGTTCATCGGATGCTACGGTTTCAACAACTCACCTGGACGGCGCCATATATGCAAATGAATATGTATCTGCGCTCGGTTGCGTCTAATGAGTTTGAGAAAGACCTTTTTAAACTAATAAACAATGCAATACTGAGGAAAACAATGGAAAGTTTGCGAAAAAGAATCCGAGTGGATCTTCTCCGATATACTAAGCAACAAAACTTTATAGACCGATAGCGGACCGAGCGATCGAGTCCCGGAACACCTTTGTTGGTGGACTCATTACAGTCTATAGTAAAAATTCAGAACTAAAGCTGACAATGCCAATATACGTTTGCGCGCCAGAACTTGACTATCAGTACTTTGCATGTATGTATTTTACTACATCAAGCAAGCCGCGGTACGGCGACAATGTCATGCTTCGTATGTATGAATTTTACTACATTGAGGAAGCCGCGATACGGCGACAATATGAAGATGCTATACGTACTTGTTACTTATGCAAAATATTATCACCAATGATGTCTACTTTTACATGAGATAGGCATCTCTGGTAAACGAATTTGAAACAAGTGAGTACATGAAAGACTACCCGCTGATCAGCAACGCCAACAAGAAATGTCACGAGCGAATTCAAAGACGCTTGCGTCGACAAGCCCATCGAGGAATACATGGTATTGAACCCTAAAATATACTCGATTGTAGTAGGAGCTAGTGAGAATAGAAAGAAGGCAAATGGATTCCCCACCTCCACTCCGCTTAGTTGTGCAAACGTATATTTTATTTGGTAGCTGTAACAAAGTATCGGCAATTGTGTATCGGCCGGAACAACTTGTAATTCCTCACGAGCGAATGCCGCATTCATCGGATGAAGTCCACTCGGCTTTGTCGCTCATTCGTCCTCAGCAACCTAATGTTGCAGCGACAGAAAGTTGCAGGTTGGTTGTCCTGGAATAACGATTCTGTTCTAGATCATAAATGCATCGAGGGGCCACACCGGGTCAGTAGCATGACGTTGTCCGCCTTCTAACTCCTTCGGTGTATACAAATCCCAAACAAAATTAGATCGCAGTGGGTCTAACGCGGGCGGTTGTGAAGCTACTTTGTAGGACACGATTGTCTTCTGCCCCAGGCCCGCACTAGGTATCCAGGGATATACCTTTTGCTAGGATATTTACTCCACTTTGCCCCGGTTACTTCGTTAACACAGCAGCAACATTTGTTTAGCTCTACTGCTTGAACCAGAGTTCTCATGAATGTAAACACATCATACGCAAGCCCCATAAATTCAGCTTATTGCGCGTCCCAACACAAGTTGAATTTGTAGTACAGAGTACATGGTGAACCGCACACAATGTGAAGGCATGATTGAGTTACAAACAACTGACATTGAACATGGCATCGCCGTCACTGACTTCGACCACCCAATCATGTTGACATGTTTCCAAATTCCGTTCCCGCGCTGATTATCGGCTAGGATCGATCCGGGGAAAACCATACTCTTGCTGAATTTGATGATACGATTGTTAATGTGGGAACAGCTGTACGTGATTGCACATCCGCTGTTATCAACCCTGCTGTGGTGTACTCAAGGATTTTACAAAAACGCTTTCATTGTCGAATACGTCTTTGTAGTCCTCCACTGAGTTAATTTCCGGAATTGATTAAACCTCCGTCGTTGACCACCTCGACCCGGACATGAATAATCGTGTCGTGTAGGATAATGTGATGCTTGATAGGTAAGACAATCCCTACAGTGGTTAAACTCGCAAGAGTTCAAATGCCTATCTGTAGAACAGCACCAGGTCAGTTTACTCTCTGATCGTCTGGAAACACTCGTGAGATCAGTTCGCGCCAGTAACAGTGGGCCAGAAGACGTACTTAAGGCCGCATCGATTTGTCAACGGTTGTTTACCGACCATATCATGGACCCATGGAAGTCGCTCGTTACTGCACTAACTTATTGAAGACATAGATGATGTATCTGACAAACTTCGTTCGCACAACACCGATGAAGAGTTCTTTGGCTCTTCTCATTCTTTGCGAAATGAATGATGCGATGTAGAGTGTCGTTGCAAATGCAGTCCGATAGTCACATCGATGGTCACGATCTCGATAACAACGCCAGATATCTACGTGGTTTTTCCGACGTCAGTTACTGCAGGGCAATCCCACAAGCTCGAGATCGCACTAGCATGGTTTCGCGTTTATAGCAGTTAGCCTTAACTCCGATCACAACCATTTGGGAGCTTCAACGCTAATAACTCACTCGTGTTATCTTTGGAGGGTGGTCGAGAAGATACCTGGAACGTGATGCAAATTTGTTTCAATAAATGATTAGACCTGACGGAGGATCACATTGGTGAAGGAGAGCGATTCTGATAGTCGTCGTTAAGAATGGTTCTTGGGTGGCCCGAAGATTTAATTAGACTGCAGTGGACAAGCGAATTGTGCGTGCAGGATCCGATGGTTCCAGCCACAATATTGCACCAGATATTTTCATGATCACCACCACGTTCAGTTTAACCTGTGACGTCATCAGCTGAAATTACTGCGCATAAGCATCAGCAATGCAAGTGTCGCAGGGTTACATATTGTTTGGGCTGGCCGCATATTTCGGCCCAGGTGATCTGATATCGATTATTCCAGCGGAGCCCGTGTATCTTCCATGCAGCAAACCCCGGTTGACGAACCTTCGTTTCACCATTGTGGATCAGGGAGGGCACGTGTTGGACCTGTGCATGAAGACCCTGATGATACAACTGTGCTGTAGAGATAAACCTCATTGAATATAATGACAGTTGTACGTGGACATGTGATACCTGTGCGTATTGTCAACGGGAGTAAACCCGTTGACATGACATATTAAGAGAATGGCCTAGGTGATTATTCACGGGGACCCTAAAGGTTGCACGTCCGAGGCTGTCCAGTCAAATAAAGTCAGGTCAAAAGAATTTCAGATTCATGACACATCTCGATATTTTCTTCCGAGCAAGGCATTCGTTGAAGTCCAAGGAAAGCTTGTGCAAGCTAATAATAATCTCTACGGTGCCAACGACTAAGTTAGATTTGTCAATAATGGTATCATGGCGTTCGTCAGCAGCGCATCTTATCTCATAGATGGAAATGAAATCGAAGCAGTTCTTGACAACGTCGACGTTGCTACAACAATTCGCGGACAAACCAGATTCAGTGACGATTACGAGAAGTCTGCTGTCCCGCCTATGATGTTCTCCAAGGATACAAGCTACCGTCCTAATAATAACCAACATAACTTTAGTGTCAATTAACAGGCTGCTTTTGTGGACCATCAACCTGGTGGTATACCTGCCAGATGTTATATACATCATATGTATCTTTAACCAGTAGAAATCGAGTAGACATTTCCCTGTGTATAATCAATCTGTCTGCAACCCTCACAAGACCGCTTTCCCAAACCATGACTTTAACTCACTGAGTAGTTTTGCACACGTGCGTGTCTGTCATTGTAACCCACGTGAGTCAACCTATTCGTGTTCACAATGTCACCGATCCTGTGTTTGTATGTGCGGAGCAATCTCCGGACGTTCATGGACGTATGCAGCGACGGAACAAAAGGCTTTGACTCTAGTCGTCGACAGCGTTTTCAAATCCCCATCCTCATACTAATCTAGGTTTGATCCAGAGCATTCAGAAATTTTAAAGTTATTTATTTTGTAATATAATGGCGTTTCCATAGGTTTACTATGGGAGCTGAATTAGTACTGCGAGTCTTACTAAAGCTGTGGTGGATCGCTTCTAGCAAGAAACATGAAGCGGATAGAGAACAGGATACAAAAGCTTTAAATAAAGTTTTAACTGAACTGCAAGCAGAACAAAATCCTATCTTAAGGAAAGGATTTCAATGTGATAGCTATAATATGTCTAAATTTAAATTAATTAATCAACAAGGTGCAAATGTGATCAGCTCAATATAGCAGGTTGTGTCTACATTTACAACAATTTAGAGAACAGGATGTCAGTATGATAGCCTGATAAAGTATCATATATATGCTATAACACATTTGAATGATTCGCTTTGCAGGTATTTAATATACCAATGTAAGTATGATGATGGGCTGGACACACTACTGCCGAGTAGGGCTAGTAAGCCAGTTCCAGCTCCTGTTACTTTATCGAACAACATACGTCTTCAAGTGAACTTGCTAATAGTGATCTTAAAGTGCAACAAGTTTAAGACCTACTCCCGTTCTCGCTTTTCAACATCTTCATTAGCTACCAAGTGCCCTACAATTCTATTTCTCTGACTGGTTCCCTGCAGCCAGCGAGCGGACAAGAGGACCTACACAATATTGATTAAGATTAATCCTCTGGAGAGAAAAGGAGGTAAGGAGAGGCTATATAAACAAACTCTAAGAAAAGTGGTTTGATGCTTACACAAGTGGAAACCAAGCGCCTCCAATGGGCTTTAGAGAACTCCCATCCTGAGCTCCAAAAAGATTATTCTTGATATTTTTACAAAACTTGACAATGAAGCCTGGTTGGAAATCCATGACTCTTTAGAGCCTGAAGTTCGGGTTGTTTTCATGCGCGAAGAAAAGCAGAGGCTGCTTTTTGATTGGCCAAACTCACAGCCGCTATGGAATACCCATGACTTTCGTCCGAAGCGATGCTTGTTGACCGTATTTATCGGCCGGTACAAGCAGGCTCTTGATAAATTGCCCCTTAAAATGCTAATCCCAGTCTGACATATCAAAGGTTATGGGCTTTTGCCCGCCAAAGTCAATCATTCTCCGCTGGTTTTAAGCCCTTGGAAATGTGCTCGACTGGCGCTGATATTTAGTTGTGTAAGTGGCGTTTACCAGATGTTGTTATTAATATTATTGGTAAATTGGTATTTCAATTTGAGCCAGAGCGGCAATAGCACACAAATTAAGATTTCATTTGCACTTCTCATGCATAACAACCATGTTTGGTTTGTAAATATGGATATCAAGGCTTTGGTGAACTTTAGCCAACAGGCCTATTGTAGTCGAGCCTAGACCATTAACGACCATTGACTAGATTTGTGATAAATGGCCTCGCCCTATTAACGCCAGTGAGGCAATTATTCCATCAGACTTAGCCAATGATATTATAGAAACTCTCTGGTTTGTAGAAAGACTACCTCAAGCATTTGTCCGAGTTTATTGTGTTTTATCGGGTGATATTGTGAAAGACCAGCATCGGCATAGACACGTTCACCTTGAAAGGCTTGTCCAGGACCTTCAATGATTACCAGCTCCAAGTTTTGCCCTCAACAGATAGTGGGCAGTCGAAACAATGGGCTGTACAGTCGCAATCATCAAGCCCGACTAGGTAATAAGAACAAAGCCGGCTCCAGGGTGAGTGAAAAATGGGCAAGGAAGATTTGACACTGCGCGAACCCTCTTTGCATCGCCTAAGCAGCGGTGTCCGCCATTAGAACCGCTTCTAATGATATACAGCAGTACAAAAAGACAAAAATGTACATTAGTTCGCAAAGAACTCACGACTAAAAGACTATAACTATTTACCGGCAACGTAGCCGAGGGCGGCAAGCCTCCCCAACCAACCTCCTTAAAGAAGACGAAACATCAATTCATAAGTTTGCTGCTCGGGTGAGAACGTGTAAACAGTCGCCAATCTATTGACCGTGGTATGTATCTTCCTAGGTCTCCAAGTAGTACTCGCGTGCAGATTTGCTGACATTTTGGTAAGTACATTCGGCGTGCAGTTCGTCTCGTTTTCTTCTGTTGAGATATCGATACGCTCTTTGTACTTTCAGTGGTACTCATTCTGCACTGCTTGGATTTTTACCATAGCGTTGTTGTGATGGCTGTGTTCGGCTGCGGCTGTACCTGCCTGAAATGTAGAGAAACGTAAGTTTGAGCGAGTTAATGCAGGGACATTAACAGTTGCAGTAGAGGCTATTATTGTGCATAAACGGACGTGATAATATTAGCAGGAATGATGCTTTGTTTAATAAGCATGTCACGAGTTCAAAGATTGCGTCTCCGAAGTCCAGGCGCGCAAGGCGGCCAGTTTTATTTTAACCAGCATTCAACATTTCATCGAATATCCGATTTCAAGGCCGCCGAGTACTTCTCGATGGTAAAGAAGGTTTCTAAGTTCCTTGGCGTACGGTGGTGTAGACATCTTACACCTGCTTCCTGCTATTAGCTTGTTTATATCATTTTGTATTAACAACAAGTGCAGCTCGCACTTCTGTTATGTTTGAAAGGAGTCAGGCATATGTCTAACCTGCTACGGGAACCGGCGGTGTTTGTCGTTGCAATGGACACCAGACAATGCTTTCTCGCCGTCGTTCCTACGGCTGTTGCATCTACGATCCGTGAATCCAGACAGCCTAGAAAGCAATAATAGAACTCTCGTGTGCATCGGTGTAGGATACCGAAATACCACTCGAGAGTCAGAATTTTGCGTAAGACACGAGGGTCATCGAGTGTCTGACGTAAAAGTGTTAACCCGAGAGCGGACTTTTTCTACCCTACACTGAAGCATACGGACGGTTCTTTTCCTAACATTTCTGAATAAAAAATGAGGATCGAAGTAAAAATAGATTATTGTAAATAATGACGTAACTTTCAGACAGCAAAATATCTATGAAACGTTAGGTTTACACTGAAATATTTAATGAAAATTTTAAATGCGCAAAGACATTTTTCAGCTTGAAAAATACAGTTCTTGAAACGGCTATGATAATGGCAATAAAGTGAAAGAATTGTGTACTGCACATAAATTGCGGAATGATGTAAAGGTAAACAGGTTTCTATAAATTCCACTCCTATGCATAAGATTAAACTTTGATCTAGAATTTAGGGACCCTTCCCTCCCCGGTCAAATAATAATGAAAATAAGAATTTTAAAAACACATAACAATTACAACAACCGGTTTTTCGACTTAGACAATGAAACTCGGGAGGTGTTTGCTACTTTGTGTGCACTATTCTATCCGTAGACGGTCAAAACAGTCCACTAGCCGGGATAAAGGTCACCTGTGAAGTAGAACTGAGCTTTCCTGCACTGATGTTCCGTGCTGGAAAACACGATCATACACATATAGGAACGTGAGAAAAAGATGGTATCTCCGGCTGTTCTTGAGCCGTCATTGCTGTTGTCGTTAAGCGAAGCGGCGTGCTTGTCGGCAGTATCCACTTTTTTCTTAGCCCAGCGTTGTTTAGTCACCTCTTTTACTAGTAGCTCTACCTGGATGCTAGCTTTGGTACCTGCGTCACTTTTCCAAATCGTTCCGCTGACTCATCCGAGCAGAGACGACCACAAAAAAGCAGTCATCGTCGCCCTTAGTTTAGCCTTGTATATAGCTTAAGTCTTTGTTGCCTCTTCTTCATTCACCTCCATCAGACCCGCAACGGTAAGAGATGGATCTCTATATTCTTCTTTATATTCTTTCGCTACCCAAGAACCTATCAACTCATACAGGCCGCAACAGAGGCCTGACTGACCATTGTTGCCTTTGTCGATAGTGACAGCTTCTCCTTTTTTGTTCTTGAGCTGTGAACGCACATAGTGTATAGTACCTAATCAACACCCGTGTCACTTATAACAGCCGCAATGATTCTTATTAAGTTCTGAATACGATTGATTATGCGCTTAGCTCTAAGTAGATTACAGAGAAAATAGGATAATATTCCAAGTGTTACAGTGTGGCAGGAGGGGCACAAAATATAAAACCAACACATTACAACAACTTTAGCCAAGTTTTAGCAAGCGAGCACAAGTGCACAGCTGGACCGCGAAGAAACCGGAAGGACACTGGTGTGTCTGCGCGCAGTAGCCTACCAAACATCTTTCTGAGAAACACAAAAGCCACTATTCAAAGCTCGGCTCCAATATTTTTTTTCTCTTAGAGTGTCCCTAGATGAACATTCTTCTTTGCCGTAAAGAGAACTATCTAAGTGCTCTGCATAGCTGGCAGATTTTAAGCTGAAAGTCGCGAGCTACCAATTCCACTGTCAAGATTTGTTGGAGAAACTGTCTGCTTCGATGCGCAAAATTCCAAAACCTACTACAAACAAGACTACTAAAGTCAAAGTCGTCAAAGGCACAAAGTCATCAATAAGAAAGAACCCGCTTCACATTTGAACCACAACAGAGCAACATTTCTAAATAAAATCTTATTTAAACATTGTATGTTGTGCTTATTTACTCAGTAACAATGTGACAAAAGTAGGAAGCTTACAGAATGCGTTGCAAAAATAATTAGTGTGACAAACGACTATATGCATAGCTAAGTCAGGTTGGGTTTTACAGTTGAACAAAGATCAAACCAAGGGTTTCAATGATAGAAATGAATATGCAATAACGTGCTAAGTGGAAGGTGTATACTGTAAGTTTAGGCTTGCAAACAAATACCATACAGACCTTCCTTAATATATCAGCAAATATTTCTTGCTTACTAGCTGTTGTTCTCTATCTTTAATGTAGCAAATCAGCCATGTGGCATTCCGCGATGGTACTTGATTCCAACGTATCAGCAGCAACATGAAATTGTGGCAGCTTAGAGTAGTCTTATTTGAGTATTACTCAGTTTAACATGTGTTGCGCAGGAAGAAAACCATCTATATTTGAAAGTTGAGTCTTCATCTGCATGCAGGGGCAGATGGGTTGTGGATGGGAGAACCCCGTCTGAAAGAAAGAAAGAGAAGGAAAAGACAACAATTAGCGCCAATCATCCGGAACGTTTCTTATAGCAGTTTTCTTAAGGTAGATGGTTAAATGTGTGCTCTGGAAAAGCTTCAAATGCGACAGCTTCCGGGGGATTCTCTTCCTGGTTCTCAGCTAGGGAATGCCATCCTACAAACCCCTTGCCTACTTATTTAACCCTCTCCCCCCACCCCACCCAACCCAATGATATTCTTGGTAATTATCCAGCCCATGAGAATGGGCTAATGCGTATGATGCCTAGTCTTATACCCGCAAATAAACATGTATTATACTCGTCATTATCTTGTCAATAATATCTTGAAAACCTAACGCCGCTTTTAGCTTCCCGTCAGTGCGTTTAAGACGGTTTTCTTCCATTTTCGCAGCTAGCCCTGTCAAAAGTTTCAATATTATCATCAGCGCTTGCCTTAGGACGTCGTGCGCCTTTCATTGGTAAAACACCATTCCGACAGTTACATCCAAAGATTTGTAAATCTGCGTAGACTCCTTCAAAAATATTTCTCTCCTCGGAGCTTTGTTTGCGCCTTGAGGTAGGTGACTATAAAAGCCACTAGTCAATTGACATTATGTGAGCCATTATCAAAACTAATCACGCAAGCACGTGCCTCCAATCCCATCGATGCGACCAACATGATGCGACTTGTAAGGAGGCGTGCGTAAACCATTAAATTACAACTTCGATTGCGAATTTTCCCCCTGTAGTTAGTTTTCTGGTTATCTATTAATTGGCAGCATTGCCTGAAAAAATGTTTTATCACGATTATAGACACGAACAGCCTTATTCAGGTACGTCACACCTTTTAGCTTCATCTTTGGACATGGAGAAACTACCTTGCTTCAGACCACAATTATACTGCTTTGAAGTTAACAAAAATCAAGATATTCCGACGAAATTGATTTTAATGTCTGTTCGTCAGTGACTTATGTGGTAAAGTTACTATTTTACTAATCATAAAAGGGTAGACCTGAAACGTTCTGAAATTGCATAGAAGTTGCATTTGCTGGTTGTTTAGCGAAAATAGTAAGATGTAAGATATCCATGCTTCCTGGGTCGTGCAGACACTTTGTTTTATTTCTTCTATTGCAGGTTGTTTACATTAGTGATATAAAACAAGGAGCCAGTCAGCCTATATTGAAACCTTGCAAGATTTATTGAACTAATGTAGGTTAATGTGTAGCAGGAAGCGATACAAGTATATCGGTTATAACAAAAGTGGCATCATGTTGAATACATATAAACAGAAGAAAAACAATTATTGTCTGCGGCCGAAATGTCTGAATCTGCTAAGATTCAGCCTTTTTATTAAACAGATCTGATTTGACCCAATGGGTCTATTCAGAAGGATTGCATATCCGAAATCTATCTTCTTTATACTTTTAACAGATCTGGATAGTATGATCTTCTTAAAAATATTATAGGACGAAAAGTAAGCTATAGTAAAAACCTAAAAGTTAGTATTGATACTTGACATACACTTATGTAATTGCAATTTAGAATGCCAGTCAAAAGATTAAGTTAAGAAAATTCTAGAAGTTCCTTTGTTCTCACTTACTGCAAATAAAGTACAAATACCAAAATTGAATGCTTTTTAATATAATGCCAGGCCTGAAGACCATGACACTCTTGACCTCGAGTCTGAGCTTGACTCTTACAATCAGCCAATCAGACACTGTTTTACAAAAGTAAAGTCTTTTGAAACTGGTTGATACAAAGATCTCAAGCTAAGGCTGTTTTATGATTTTCAGGTCTGGAAAAATAATTTACATAAAATGTCTCAACGTTCAGGAAAATCTCTGTTCAAGTTTTTCATGGTTATAATTTGTGAGCAACAATAGTAAAATCACATAAAACCAATGTTTTTTTTTTTTAAAACAAAAATAAATATTTAAACGAACCTTAAGGGAAAAATGGGGTGGTGATATGTGTGTAGGGGAGGTGGATGGATGACTTATAATACAAAGCACACTTTTAATTTCGAAGAAAATTTTTTCCAGAAGGCCAAGAATTTGATAAGGCTAGTATGCACTAAAATTAATCTATTTTGTAATCTTAAGGCCAGATCTCTGTCGTTTGAAACATAGGTGTAATCATTGTTAATTTATCTGACAAATTTAAATGGAACACTTCGTTTCATAAAGATGTCTGCCTTATTAGGATGCGAGGAGGTGAAATATCATTTAAAACTTTCACCTAATCTTTATTTTAAAACTTACTATATTATCACGATAATTTCATGGAGAAATATGGACAGTGGAATGCAAACCAAAACATCTGTATTGCATTGCATCAACCGAACTCAAAACGTTTGCTCGATTGAAAGGTCAATATATAGCACATGGAAAGCAAGGTTACATAATAGTGACGTTGCCGTGATGTTAGGTTCACTTTATAGCACATATAGACGAATGTTTGTCTACCAGCAAACTAAGACCCATCGTACGCCATTTGTATTTGTAGAAGTAGGATATATATATATATATATATATATATATATATATATATATATATATATATATATATATATATATATATATATATATATATGAAAATTTCTTCACCCAAGGCAAGCCATGTTCGACGAGGTATTATGGTTTTGAACAAAATGTGAATTTTAAATAATTGGCAGAACTAACAACACTTCGATCATTGTGACATTATTTGCTGAGATAATTAAATTTTTTTTAAAAAAAGAGTTGTTGATATATTATTTTTCCTCAAAATAGCTTTTTACAATATTGGACTGTCATTAATGATTGTATTAGATGTTATATATATATATATATATATATATATATATATATATATATATATATATATATATATATATATATATATATATATATATAACAAATCACACAGTTACGTGCACCAAGAGTGGCAAGAACAGAACA
Source organism: Megalonaias nervosa (assembly GCA_016617855.1). NCBI lineage: Eukaryota > Metazoa > Mollusca > Bivalvia > Unionida > Unionidae > Megalonaias > Megalonaias nervosa. Next base: position 34,972 of record JAECUM010025115.1, on the reverse strand, counting down.
ATAAATATTGATATTTTGACACAGAATAGCAAAACTCTGTAGAAGAATTAAATAAATATTAGAAAAAAATTAGAATGTTTAGAACAGTAATTATTTATTGCTCATTTTTGTTTTAGTTACTTGTGGTTGGTTTTAAGTCACATTGATATATAACTTTTTATGGAAATCGGCAGGGACATAATTGGCTTTGGGCAGTTATAAACTGAAGCTGTTTTTGTAAGTGCAGCTTAAATTCAGACATTCTGTTGTGCTGTTGTCATAAACGATTCTTTATGTTTGAGCTATAAACAGGGATATATTCTAATGTCTGTTTATTAGCTTGGTTCTTTGCATGACCATAAGAAGTGTCAGCAAATAGGTTCAGTGCTTGGACACGAACCGATCTATTGAAAATGTATCGGCTCTAAGCTAAAAGATTTAATAATTATAATGTTAAATATGTTTCCAAGCAATAATGTTTTTGACATTAAGCATGAGCAACCACGTTCTGTCTGTTTTAATGCTTGGTTCTGTGCATGGACAACGCTGGTTTGTGGGGATAGGGAGGTTCATACATCTTTAACGTGTAAATTAATCGGCATCCAAGTGGGAAGGCACCCCAAACCCATTCTCAAATCATGCCTCTGACTGAACATATAGATCACTGCGTGAATATTAGATGTTTATTAGACGTCTACCTCTCTTTCAACCTTTGGTTCTGAGGAGAAACCTAACTAGTTCAAAGCAGGGGCAGAATTGGATTTGGGTAGCCGTATAGACTTAACGCGTTTTAGTACATGCAGTGTAAATTCAAACATTTTATTGATTTGTTTTCGTAAAGTATTCTTTCTGGTTTAGCAAAGTTTTGGCTGTATCCAGGTTTATACTCTAATGTCTACTTATAACCTTGGTTCTGGGCGGGGACGTGAACACAATGCGACCCAAACAACATAAATGTCAGAGTAAACGTCTTATATTACGACACTAATCTCAAGGGCTGCAAGCGTAATTTTAAATGTGAGAGTCTATGGTGAGCTATTACGCATGGCTCGTATCGTTACCTACAATTTACCTAGCAGTCATACATGTTCTATATATATTACATGTATAGTCATACATTGGCTATAACTGACAGGTACATTGTAAGCAACGATACAAGCCTCTGTGAGCTATCGAAGGTCATAAAAAGCTCCAAAAGTACGGAGAAACTCATGTGACTCATATCTAATCTTAAAATGGGGGTTAATCATCACCAAACTTAGCTTATTCATTGAGATTTATTACTGGTTAATATTGACCTAATCGTGATAATGAACTTGAATAAAGGAACAGAGATTAAGCAGCAAAATCATTCCTTTGTCTCATTTTCATTCTGTCATCTTGACCGTATTTCAACCTGACGAGGACTGGGAACTGGTACCGGACAAGATGGAGGTTCTAGGCCTAGTGTCTCTACCTAGTTTTCACCTGCCTAACTGTCTATCCGACTGTCCTCTCTCTCTCTCTCTCTCTCTCTCTCTCTCTCTCTCTCTCTCTCTCTCTCTCTCTCTCTCTCTCTCTCTTCTGAGAGAAGATTAACGTAGCAATAATATTTGCTAGTGAGAAATGGTTGTATTAGAAAACAACATCTCAGTCTTCCCCTGTAAATATTAAATTTGGTTTTATTTTCATTACCTGAAACATGGCTATGTATGTCCTGCTACAGTACTTGAGTGAAGCTTGCTTAGTACTCCTTCATCATCATCATCATCAATCCCTTAACCCAAGAGATCGTTGGGACACCACAGTTGACTTTACAACCAATTCTCTCCATCTTTCCCTCTTCTCTACTGCTCTTTGGGAATCTTGAAATCCCATGTCTGTCCACTCCGTAATTTTGTCTTCCCACCTCTTTTTCTGTCTGCCTCTTCCTCTGCACCCTCGAACTGTGCCTTGCAAGACTGTTTTTGCCTGTCCAGCTGATCTTGAGACATAACCGTACCACTTTAGTTTGCGCTTTTTCACAGTGGTCAAGAGGTCTTCATAGGATCCGATGGCTCGTTGGATCCTGTTGTGGACTTCTTCGTTGGTACATGGTCAATTTATGAGATGCCAAAGATCTTGCGGTAGCATCTCATTTCGAAGTTTAAATCCTTCTTTGTAGATCTGATGTGAGCGTCCATGCATGCATAAAGATGGATACGACAATCGAGCGCATCAGCCTTATTTTGGAACCTACAGCAATGTTGGTATCTTTCCATTATCTTGTTGGATAATATCGTGGCAAACTACTAACTGCATATCATAATATTATATTTTCTTCACGTCCTGCTTGCAGTTTGCTCATTGCAGCGAGTGATATTTGTTTACATAGTGTCCTACATATCTTACGCAGAACTTGTTTACTAGATAAACTTAGGTCTGTATATATCTTTAAATTTGTACAAGATCTCCTTCAAGGACAAATTATGAAAATCATAGTGATTACAGCTGACACATTTTTGTGTCAATGAAGATACAAAATTTATCCAATCCTAATAGAAGATGAAATAGTAGATGGTTGACCTATGCTAGAATGATGGAAACAACTAGTAAGCGGTTGACCTAGTGTTATTCAAGGACAGAAACAAAATCTTAATCCTTTATTACATTGTACTAGTTTTGCAAACATGTATCATGCAGGTTCAGATCGGCCATCTAACATTGATCCACGGCAGCCTGGCTTTCCCTTTTAAGCTTTGTAACGATGTTCCCTCTAAGCACAAGAGGGGTGGTTAATTAGATTTGGCTGTCGTTATCTAGAGGGTGACCTCCCTCAATTTTATTGCCCGGTGTGAGTGGATAGATAGAACGTCAACAGGGAACTGAGCATAACTACTGAGAAGAAATAATACAATACGAGCCCCCTTTACACAAGAGAAACAAAAATTAATCGAAACATAAATTAATAGTATCAGCTTCAATTCAAACAAATTTACGTTTACAGAATTTCAATAACAGTGTTTTATTATTGATTCATTTCATCATGATAACGAGAGTGGTGAAACAAGCACAATGTCCACGCCTGATTTGCATCACCTAACGTCGCTTCCTGTCTTTGTCTCCGTGTATCCCACCTCTTCCCACATTCACGTGTATACATTTGATCTTCGTTGATTCTTCTATCCTAGCCGCTTCATCTCTTATCCGGACTTCCGTCTTTCGGACTGTCCCAGACTGTTCCAGAGAGCTGTTTCCCTGAATGAAATAATTACCACTCAGTCTATATTTGTATCACCTTCTATATGTATATAATATGCTCTCACTTTCGTTACTCAGAAAGCGTAAACTAGCTATCCAAACATTGCATAAATTCTGACACAAGGTGAACTTAATAATTAATGGTCCTTACAAATTTAGACTATTTTGAATAAGGTGCAATTGTTGTCTCTTGTTACAAACGACCCCTGTAATATACATCAAAGTCTGACCTAATTCGATAGGTCATCACCCTCGCTTCACAGCAACTGACCACGAATTAACATGTGAGCGGTGCATATAAGCAAACATTCCCGTATCTCTCTGCATACGCTACAACATGACTCCTTAGACATCCAACCTAGTCAGTTCCACTCAATAAGACACATGCTATCGATTACCATTGCATAAAATTAACTAAGATTTGGCTCACGGCAATCCTAACCTACAAGATTCTTTAAGCATTACAAAAACAGATATAAATATGCAATTATTGTTAACTCAAGACAATCAGCATCGTCTTAACAGACACAGGAAATTAATTCATATAACCCTACGAAATCCTACACAGCTGAAAATTTGGATCGCATGCAATCAATCAATTCTAACAATGAACTAGTAACCATAAAATTAAAGAAATAAATTGCATAAGAAACTCTAGCATATCAACAGATTTCCATGAAATCGAATAAACGATGCATATTATGGATCCTAGGCATATCAAACACATTTGCATAAAACAAAACAACAAATAGAAAATTGCATGAAAAATTAAAATTGCATACCTTAATGCTGTTCTTTTCAAGAAAATGTGCGTTCTTAGAACTAAAGCTTGTCTTTGCTTGCAAGACAGCCGCCTGTTCCCCTTACATGTCTTAACGAGGAAAGAACTACTCTTTAGTTTTTACCCGGAGCCAGTCGAGTATTGCTCCTCTTGCAGGAAAATCTCAAACTGAGGAAATTCGCCCGAAGTCGTTACTTTAAATTCAACATTACTTCCAAGGCGTACGTCTTAAGTTAAACTGACCAATCGTAATCAGCCGTTCCTAATTTTCCCCCAAGATAATTATTTCTTTCGTCAGATGTTGACAGCCTAGAATCTGAGAAATACGATGCATACCAACTTCCATTTGTTAAATGACTATTCGACATGAGTAGTATATGGGGACGATCTACGGACAATAGGACTTCTATGTTTAATTTAGGGGGTTGTACCCTGGCGACAATGGGAATTTAACATGGGAATTTTAACATGGGTGGGACTATAGACGGACAAGATTTATAGCGTCACGTAGGCCTCTATGTTAAATTTAGGGGTTGTACCCTGGCGACAAGATTTATAGCGACAAAATTAGAGGGGTTGTACCCTGGCGACAATGGGAATTAGCATTACGGGACCCTACTTTGTGCCCTGGCGACAAGATTTTTAGCGACAAAATTAGAGGAATTGTACCCTGGCGACAAGATTTATAGCGACAAAATTAGAGGGTTGTACCCTGGCGACAATGGGAATTAGCATTACAGGACCCTACTTTGTCCCTGGCGATAAGATTTCTAGCGACAAAATTAGAGGGATTGTACCCTGGCGACAAGATTTATAGCCTCACGTAGAGCTCTACGTAAAATTTAAAGGTTTGTACCGTAGCCTCAAGATTTATAGCCTCACGTAGACTTCTACGTTAAATTTGGTCTTTTTCACTATAGCCTCAAGATTTATAGCCTCACGGGACCCTACTTTGTACCCTACGGACAAGGTTAATTTAACTTGGGGAAATATTGGGTCTGTCTAGCGACAAAAAAATATTGGGCCTGTCTGGCGACAAAAAATATTTGTATGCGTTCTCGTACGTTTGTGTGGATAGTATATGTGTATGTTTTGTGCATTCGCATTCGTTGGTGTGGATAGTATATGTGTGTGTTTTATGCATTCGCATCCGTTTGTGTGGATAGTATATGTGTATGTTTTATGCGTTCTCGTACGTTGGTGTGGATAGTCTATGTGTCTGTTTTATGCGTTCTCGTTCATTGATGTAAATAGTATATATGTGTCTGTTTTATGCATTCTCATACGTTTGTGTGGATAATAAGTATGGTGTGTTTTATGCATTCTCGTTCGTTCGTGTGGATAGTATATATGGGTGTGTTTTATGCATTCGCCTTACGTTGGTGTAGATAGTATATGTGTATGTTTTATTTTTTTTTTCCATATTATCATTTCTACATCATTTCCTTTTATTTATTTTCAGTTTTCATTTTGAAATTTTGTTTCCCAGTTTTTATACTTTATGCGCTTTCATTTTCAGTTTCCATTTTCATTTTTTTTTATTTTTAAATTATAATTTATTAATTGTTTATTTTGATTTCATTTTTGGCCGGTCAATTTTCATATTTTACAAATTTAAGTTTGAATTATCATTTTGAAACGATCATTTTTAATTTTGATATCCAAATGTTGTTTTTAAATTTGTTATATTTTCATTTTCAATTCATCTTTTATAACCTTAATTTCCAAGGATTAAGTCTTTCAAATGTCATCTTGTAAAATTTTATTTGCAATATTTCCTTTCATTCTTCATTTTCAAATTTAGCGTCTTTTGTGCAATTTTCATTTTTTAATTTTCAAGTTTGATTTTCAATTGTAGGGTGGCGGTGTTGCTTGGGAATTTTATTTTCTCATGCCAAACCAAAAAGTAATGGGAAAAAAGCAAAATTTTCTGCTTGAGATGGAAAACAGTAAAGCGAGAGTCGCATATTCAGGAAGGAGAGATAGGAAGTGATGCAAAACATATGCTGTGTTTGTACTTGTTAACAAAATATTTATGTGTCTTCTGCAAAATTGCTCAAGGTAGTTGTAGTCGCAAGTACTATACGTACACACATAATATTGGTTTAAGGTTTATTTATTTATTTATTTTTTTTATTTCCCTTTTCGTAGGGTTGGATCAAAGATATAGCCATATATACTCCTTTCCATTGGCACTTAGACATCTTGGAAATATATACTATTTAAATCATTGGCAAGTAGAAGAAATGGAACATCTGTCAATAATAACTACCCACTTGTGTGATAGAGTATAACAATGTGGGGATAGGGTGTAAGAAATGCGATTGTTTTGGATGTCTGAAGCATCAATGAAGTAGAAAAAAAAAATGAAGCACAGGAAAATTGGTTTGTATTGGTAAAACAAAACCATAAATTGGTAGATATGAACAGAAAAGTGTTAAAACGAACTTTTTATTTGCCTCAGTTACAAATAGTGACTAAGAAAGAAGACGACGTGAATTTTAGAAGATCAAAAGCATTCTCGAGCGAGAAATGGACAAATCAAGAACATTGACCATACGAAACACCATTCAAAGGTTATGTTATTGAAATACAAAACCACACAATAAAAACAAACAACGTCAAAAACCTACAGAAAAAGAAAGAAAGCAGCAAGAAACGCCCCAGCAACGATCAACACAACAAAAGCAACAAGCAAAACAAGACGAGCAGCAAAACAAACCACAGCCAAAAACACAAAAGAAAGTCCGAGACGAAACTAAGGTGTGTTTATGCATTCTCGTCCGTTTGTGTGGATAGTATATATGGGTGTGTTTTATGCGTTCGCCTAGCGTTTGTGTGGATAGTATATATGTGTGTGTTTGATGCATTCTCATTCGTTGGTGTGGATAGTATATATGTGTGTGTTTTATGCATTCGCATTTGTTTGTGTGGATAGTATATGTGTCTGTTTTATGCGTTCTAGTTCGTTTGTGTGGATAGTCTATGTGTATGTTTTATGCGTTCTAGTTCGTTTGTGTGGATAGTATATGTGTATGTTTTATGCATTCTCATTCGTTGGTGTGGATAGTCCATGTGTATGTTTTATGCATTCGCATTCGTTGGTGTGGGTAGTATATGTGTATGTTTCATGCGTTCTCGTCCGTTTGTGTGGATAGTACATGTCTGTTTTATGCGTTCTCGTTTGTTGGTGTGGATAGTATATATGTGTCTGTTTTATGCATTCTCATACGTTTGTGTGGATAGTAAGTATGGTGTGTTTTATGCATTCTCGTTCGTTTGTGTGTTTTATGCGTTCGCCTAGCGTTTGTGTGGATAGTATATATGTGTGTGTTTTATGCATTCTCATTCGTTTGTGTGGATAGTATATCTGTCTGTTTTATGCATTTTCATTCGTTGGTGTGGATAGTATATGTGTATGTTTTATGCATTCTCTTTCGTTGGTGTGGATAGTAAGTATGGTGTGTTTTATGCATTCGCATTCGTTTGTGTGGATAGTATATGTGGGTGTGTTTTATGCATTCGCGATCGTTGGTGTGGATAGGAGATATTGGGATTTTTTTCTTTCTCCCTTTCTTTTGTGTGTGTATTGGTCTTTGTCCCTATAAAACTCCCTTTATCCATATCAAATTCATTTCACCTACCTACCTACCTACCTACAGTATCGCGTATTCAGGTCAGCCAGTTCAGTGACGTCACACAGTATCGCGTATTCAGGTCAGCCAGTTCAGTGACGTCACTGAAGCTAGAAATCTTGAGGCTATACATATAGACTTGGGTTTTCAAAAGGTTGTAGCTATAAATACATAGAAGGGTTTTTAAACAGTAATTTACCAAAAATTGTAGCTAAAAATAGACCCTGCCTGTTCCATTCCTCTTGTCGCTATACAGGCGCAATATTTTTGTCGCTAGAGAGGTCCAATATTTTTTTGTCGCTAGACAGGCCCAATATTTCCCCATATTAAATTAACCTTGTCCGTAGGGTACAAAGTAGGGTCCCGTGAGGCTATAAATCTTGAGGCTATAGGGAAAACGACCAAATTTAACATAGAAGTCTACGTGAGGCTATAAATCTTGAGGCTACGGTACAAACCTTTAAATTTAACATAGAGGTCTACGTGAGGCTATAAATCTTGTCGCCAGGGTACAATCCCTCTAATTTTGTCGCTAGAAATCTTATCGCCAGGGTACAAAGTAGGGTCCCGTAATGCTAATTCCCATTGTCGCCAGGGTACAACCCCTCTAATTTTATCGCTATAAATCTTGTCGCCAGGGTACAACCCCTCTAATTTTGTCGCTAAAAATCTTGTCGCCAGGGTACAAGGTAGGGTCCCGTAATGCTAATTCCCATTGTCGCCAGGGTACAACCCCTCTAATTTTGTCGCTATAAATCTTGTCGCCAGGGCACAACCCCCTAAATTTAATATAGAGGCCCACGTGACGCTATAAATCTTGTCCGTCTATAGTCCCACCCATGTTAAAATTCCCATGTTAAATTCCCATTGTCGCCAGGGTACAACCCCCTAAATTTAACATAGAAGTCCCATTGTCCGTAGATCGTCCCCATATACCACTGACATGGCGTTCCCATTTAGCGGTTATGGTCGGAAACTTTAATGTTTACTTTTCCAGGACAGCGTTGCGATGCCCGGGCCAATTCTAAATTAGCCGTAGATGCTGGCCTCTTAAATTTAACAACTGACATGGGAAAAAGGTCAAAGTGACCCTTCACATAAAACCTTACTGGCTTGACTGTAATAAAATTTTAATGTACAATGTATTCAATTTTATGGTTCAATACTTGCTCAAAATTCGACACATTACAAGCTTCTTTATTTGTTTATATTGATAACTGTACCGTTTTATTTTTAGACACCAAGCTTGTACAGCAGACAAGATTTGAATGGTACTAGATAGAGTATGTATGTATGTATGTGTGTATGTATGTATGTAAAGTCTGTGGCATCGAATCAAAGAAGTTTGAAGAAATGAATAATTGTCAGTAATAGTCTGCCAGCCATGAGCTTAAAAATAATTTTAATGGCATTTTTAGTAAGTGCTTGTATCCGTATTTTGTTCAAATCCTTATTAAACTATTTAAAAAAAAGAATCAAATAATTTTGTAAATGTTGGCTCTACACTCATTTAATCTTTGACCTCAGTGTTTGTTTGTTTTTTAATATAGAGAGTGCCAGATTTAGAGTAATATCTCCTCCTGTTCTTCGTACACTTGGAGGATTCGATTAATCATTGGTGCAAGCTTCAACTAAAAAGCACTATCAATAATATTGTTCAAGCCCTTGATTGTCTGATTATATGGTCATCTTAAGCACCAAATGACCTCAGTAAGATTTGAAATGGACACCACTGGCCTGATCAGTATGAAATTGGTTAAAATACCATTTTAACTATTAAGGACTTGAATCTCTTGGTTAAAAGTGATTATTGTTAAAATCTTTTAAATTGTTTTGCAAAACAAATTTAATGTTATACTAAGTCTCATTGTATGGTGCATTTGCACCTAGTTGACACTTGACCTAATTATGATCCTGCAGAGAAAGCTCCAATTCAGCCGTGCAATCCACCAGGACCATAATCGGTACAATTTAGCAACAAAATGGGGGTGTTATTTTGATTCATTTAAAAACTGTCATCAAAACTATAACTATGATCCTTTTAGCTCATGGCAGACTAACTACAAATCGGAATATTTTTCTTTCATTAAGTGCATAATTTCCGTTTTAATTCAGGCACACAGTCTATAAGCAGAACTACTTCCGGTCACTTGGTATACCAGGGCCAACACCAATTCCATTTGTTGGAATTATGATTGACATTGGCCGGAAGGTAAACCTTTAAACAAATGAGAAATCAATATATAAATCAGGAAAATGACTCTTGACGATGTAAGTGTAATAAATGTGACAACTGGAAACGATACAATGCATATGGCATATCACATACTAACCTAGACAGAGCAAACTTCTAGGTAGTTAGGTGAATAGATATATACATGCAAGTATATGTTTGTCTGTCTATATGTGCCTGACTGTATGTATGCAAATAGCAGTTTTCTGGTGTTTGGCACAGGAATCTGATTACTGGCAAATCGACTTATTACCAAAAAGTGCTTTTAACCAGGGTTGGAAATTTAATTGAGAAGGTGCAGAATGAAACACATTTTAGAACCATACCCAAAAAACCTGAAACTCTCCAGTACTTAATAAGTTTAGCATGGGAACAAGTCTGAAAATTTTAACAAAATGCTGCTTCAATGCATTTATTATAAAGGCCATAATGTGGAAATCTATATAAATGATGTTGCAAGAAAGGTTCATATTTAGAGCAGTGCATAGTTCCTGTGTCAAGGTGATCAATTCAAGATATATCTTATGGTAATGCGATGGTTATGGAATACATACATAAAACGCTTGATACTACTACATTCACTTTGAATAAAAGATACTATAATATACCTTCACATATGGTATTTTTATCCCTCACAGCCATTATTTATCATACCCCCAAAAAATATTTGTCTACATTACTTGAGAAAGATTCGCAGACCAGATAGCATATTTTAAATTGTTTGGAGATCATAGAAAATGATTGTAAATCATACCATATCTATCAGCCAGAGATAGTAATTTATTATTTTCACTGGTTGAGGCCCGCTCCGGTGGCATAGTGGTTAGAGCGTCCGCCTTGGATGCGGAGGTCGCATGTTTGAACCCTGACCGAGTCATATCAAAGACTTATAAAAATGGTACTTACAGCTGGCTTGCTAGGCGCTCAACATTAAGAGTTGCGTGTTAGGACTGGTCGGCTTGATGTCAGGATAATGTGACTGGGTGGGACATGATGCTGCATGTCTGCGGCATGATCCTCCAGTGATAGATATCACTAGAAACTGCCACGCTGCAGACATTGTAGCGATATGATTGAATTTTTTGTATACCTACATTAAAAATCCCAATCACACACACACACACACACACACACACACACACACACACACACACACACAAATTTTCACTGATTAGGTCGTGTCTGCTTCTTATTCATTTGTACAAGGATTAAAATGCCCAGTTGGCAGAGTGGTCTAAGGCGCTCACTTCACACACCCCACCTATGTCCATGCGAGTACAAGTCTCGGCTCGACCAACGCAGGTATGTGCGAAAAGTTGCTAGGAACTTCCCATGGGCTGGTGGTTCTTCCTAGGGTCTTAGCGGTTTCTTCCTCCGCTGATATACTGGCCATCATGTATAGCCAACCCATCATGTGCTGAAAAACGGCGCCATAAAAACCAAACCAGTTTTGTAAGTGGTCTGCCAGCCGAGGTGCAGAAGTCATGCAGAGTTGGCTCCCTTTTGTTTGTTAACACGAATTATATCAAAAAGTAAAAATGAAAATTTCAAGCTATCGATGTATATAATTTTCAGCTAGTGAGCAAGACCACATGTTTACTGTAAATGGTACTTGATGCCTTTCTGTTTAAAAGCCAATTGCCCACAGTTATAGCAACTTGCAATACGAGGCATCTTTTTCTCTACTTGCTTATTGCACACGGTTACAACAACCAAGTATATGCAATATCTTGATATGTGCCGATTGCCCCCAGTTACATTAGTTTGTTATGTGCCGATTGCCCCCAGTTACATTAGTTTATTATGTGCCGATTGCCCCCAGTTACATTAGTTTGTTATATGCAACATATTTCTCTTACAAAGATTGCAAAGATACAAAAGGTTGTTATATGCAGTATCTTTCTGTTATAGTTTTTGACATTACTAGGACTTTTAGAGCAAACTTTCTAGTATGCCGCGCTAATATAATGTTTGATTTGCATGTGAAATACAAGAACAAAATTGCAGTAAAGTCCTAGGTCTGATCTAAACACTGTCCATTCTATATTGATATCCACAAAGCTTGCAAGAGACCGACATTTGATTGATGAAGAAATCTCTCTCTCTCTCTCTCTCTCTCTCTCTCTCTCTCTCTCTCTCTCTCTCTCTCTCTCATTTAAATGGTTTATAAATTGCGTAGTATATATCATATAGATTAAACTAATGAAATTACAATGAATGAAAATTATAATGAAATCTCCCTGTCGTGTAAGAATTTCAAACATCATATTTTACATGTTGTAAACCCACAGTATCAATTGTAATTAGATTGTTTTATAGTGTCATTGCTGGTTTATGTATGGACACATGCTTATGATTAATAAGTTTATAGGAAATGTCACAAATATAATCAAGAGATTTGAGAGTTCCAAGCACAATTTATCATATATGTGACACAGTAAATTCATAAATGTCATAAAATCATGTATAGATACATGAAATAAAGGACCCAGGGATAGGTATTTTCTTAATAAAATCCAGTGTGCTTGTTCATTCAGCTGAGGTTTGATTTTAACTTTTGCTTTGAGAGTTGGTTCACGTGCATTTCTGGCCTTTTCCTTTGACTTGTTCTATTCTTTTTTTGGAGATGAGCATATGACCGAAAGGATTATAACCTTGTTGCAAGAGAGCTAGGCAATCGATAACGTTATTCACTGCATGGTTCGATTTCTGCTCAGGATAAATTTTAATTCTTTAATGTGTTTGATTATAATTCTGTCATGATGTATAAATTCTTTTCACACAATGAACTATCCAATACATACAAAGTCGGATCCAAGGATAAGAGCTTTCCTCTCTGATGCGGAGGTACCAACTCTCGTTTGTCAAGCATAATAATTCTTCTTTTTCTCGGAACCATGATAGCACTTGCTCCCATAGGTTAGATCACCAATATTTTTGTCAGCATTGCCACTATTATTATTATTATTATTATTGTTGTTGTTGTTGTTGTTGTTGTTGTTTAGAACATACGTGGGCAACATTCCTCAGCTGCTGACCGCCTACTCTGAAATGATAAAGGAGATATTAGTGAAAAGATTCTCAGACTTTGCAGATAGACCGATAAGCCACGGATTCTTTTTCTAATATTCAAGAGCTTTCCCCGGAAAGAAAGTAAACGACTGTCATGAACTTGTAATTTGTTCGGTACTTACGCATCTAATAAAAAAGTTTCGTTATGGATGGAGATAACCAATTCCTTTGTTCACATTGATTCCATTTAAATTTCTCTGTTTTAAGTATAAATAATACAACTCTAAAAATGTGTTGTGGCTCTATTACCACTCGATGTACGAGGATACCATCACAGGTACATATTTTTAATTATTGTTTCAGAAAAGTTTCCGGACCACAAAGTTCTTCGACTCAACTCTAACCGTGGCTACAGGAGAGCGCTTGAAATTTCTTCGCTCAACATTAAGTCCTACATTTACTTCCAGCAAATTGAGACATGTAAGTCAGTTAAAAGTATTTCTACGTTGTATTGGATTGTCACTTTTAAGCAATTAACAAAGAACGTTTACAATTCTCTTAGTTTTAATTACATGACTTCTTTTAATTTTATCCTCATTCTTTTTATGGGTCACATCAATTTACTTTGCACAATATTAAACTGAACTTTACTTGACAAGAAAATGAATTATTGCAGGGAAGATAAAAGGAAAAGGAAATAAATTTTCGACCTACTGAAAACGGAACTGGATGTATTTTCACGGGTGACAAAGTTTATACAGAATATGACGTTATTTTGCTATGTGAAACTCTCTAATTAACTTCCAGTCCACACAGTTTACCACAGTGTACTTCGAGCAAGTACTGCCTGACATAATCATAATATGACAACTCTGACAAGTGACTGACAGTCGTTTCCACGGCTTACAAACACTATAGCCTGTACCAGTGGCAGATCCCAGATATTAGAAACGACACATTTTATAATTCGCATTGTTGCAAATTTAAAAGAGTGAAAATGATACTATTAAAAACCATATTCTTCTTGGTGTGTTTATTCAGCATCAGCAACAAAATTAAACTGACTTATTTTAAAGACCAGCAATCACTTATAGTTTTCTTTAAAACAAGCTATATTTGGTCTGCGCTGCACATAGTGATCGAAGTCAGTAGCCATTATTTCGATATTTGTATCGAATAAAAGAGTGCTTGCTCTCAATAAATCTGCGTTCGCTGTATCACATATAAAACACTGTTTTAAACTTTGTACGGTGACAATTCCGTATAATTTTCTGTAAAAAAAAAATATTTTGGCATTATTTTTATTTGCACTAACCTGGATGCAGTCTGGGTAAGTTCCCTATAAATCTGTCATTGGAGGTATATGCATCGAGCAAGTGCCAAGATCATGCCAGTCTTCTACCCCATTTTCCCGAAGAAAAAAAAAGCAGATGAATTTTGCCCCAAAAGTTCCAAATAATAATAATAATAATAATAATAATAATAATAATAATAATAATAATAATAATGACAGTAATAATGTTGTAGGTGGTGATGACTATAAGGATCATAACGAAACAGGTTAGAGAGTTATAATTTGTTCCAAGCAGGAAGCGAACCCGATCTACGAGTCACATCACTCATAGAACAAGTTTGATGGAAAGGGTTCAAGATGCAAAGGTTCGATTCCTTCATGAATGAGTTATAACTTTATTACCTCTTTGAATACATTAGTAATATGTCAGTCTATGTAAATTTATTTCGATACACCTCTAGCCGTTTTCTTTGACCTTGCTGACGGGTGCATTGCCAAATGGATTAGAGACTGTGGTGCATGATCGTGTGACGATGAATGCTATTACTCTCTGCTTAAGTTCCATTCTGCTTGAAACGAATTATAACTCCTCTTAACCTGTCTTGTTATCATTATACTTACGACCACGACCTTATTATTACTGTTATTTACAACATTTTGTTTATATCGTACAATTTTGAACTATTTATTTACTGTAATATATATATATATATATATACATATATATATATATATATATATATATATATATATATATATATATATATATATATATATATACTATATATATATATATATATATATAGTTCTGTACATCTATCTTTTTGTAGTTAGATTTTGCCTACGCGACCCGAGTTTGTTAAGAGCGTAATATTACATAGGATCTATAAATAGATGCTTATTTATTGTCACAGAATGATATAAATCCCTTTATTTATTAAATACATATAATCGGGTTTCATTTTTTTGTGTACAACGATACCCGAGGGTGATTTATGTATATTGTACAATATTTCGAAACAGTGAGTTTCGAAGTGCTTTCGATGGGAGAAACCGAATACTTCCAGCTCACAGACCATGTAAAGTTGCATTGTCTGTGTATAAATGCCTCACCGTAAGACTAAATCTTTACATTACGAAACGTCTTGTCAGTGAGAAGTCTACTTAAGGACTTGCACATCTTCAGCTGTAGAGGTATGGGAATTATTTATTAATTTCTTGTGTATTAGTTATAACTATTGTACTGCCACGTTTATTTTTGTATATTTTCTATATAGCTTCGGCTTACGTAGTATAATGCAAATATTTTCTATTCTTGTTTGTGACTTAGCAAGAGATTTATATTAGCAATATAAAACTGCATTTTTAAGAAACGTTTAGTACCGTAGGATTCTTATCGGACACGGGTAGGTTCACTTCTGAACCTGTTTATTGCTTTGTAATGTTGTGCTGATAATGTAATTTGTATAGCTTACCGTATATAACGTCATTACGTGTTATTGTATATGCCCGTGTCATGCATAGTACACGGTGTTAGATTTATTTTCAGCTGATCGGAGTCGACGAGGTACCAGCTGTTGAGCTAACCATAGATGTTGACCATAGCAGCTGTAAAGCTGAACCATAGCAGCCGTACAGTTGATTGAAAGTGTTACTGGTCGAGTAGAAGGTGATCGGGAGTTGTTGACCGATTGGTAGGCGCTGATTGCTTGATTGACCAAGGAAATGAATGGTGGTCGGTGACTACCTGAAATGCTGACTGCTTGACTGACCAGTGTGACTGGTAGCCAAGTGTGCTAGTGACGGATTGTTTTGTGTTACTCCATACATGTAACCTTTAAGCCGTGAGCTAATTTTGGGGCTTGTTATACCCAGTGTTTTGGGACCGTAAAGTAAGTTTGTACGATATCTGTCCCTTGTTTTTATCATTTTTACTATTTGAGTAAAGTACCTCATTCTTCACTATTTGAGTGAATACATTTTACTATATGAGTAAAGTACATCATTTTTACTATTTGAGTAAAACACATAATTCCTTTTGTCGTGTGAAATCACTGTGAATCATTAACCTTTTGTCATTTTGCTGTGTAAGGTCATTTATTTGTATTCACATTTATGTTGCATTATTAGGTTCGTGCGGATTGAGTTAATTTTGTCCAATATTTGGATCTTATACACGCACGTATTAATCATAATTTTTTTCTCATTCAAGTCAATCATCAAATAAACATTGTATTTGTATCACCATCAAAAGTGTTCTGTTATAAATCCGAAATCCAACCCGGTTATCTTGTTACACTTATGTGTTGAGAATTAGTAATAATAATCGTTATAATAAGATTTAATAAATTTAATGGCACCTTTGGATTAATTTCTTATTTGTTGATCGGGTTGGGACTGTTCTAGAAGAGCTCAGCAACTTCACATTGGTTGGGCTAGGTCACATGAATAGGAAATTTCTAGGCTAAATGAGTAGTAAACACGTCACGTGGGATATACTGTGAAATATAGATCGTAATAGACGATGTATATAAGGAGTGAACTGAATCATCGGATTCATTCCTACTTTGGAGTCATCCTTATTTCTTGTGTTCTTGTTCTAAGTCTGCAGACACATTTTATGTTCTAATTAGATATTATTCGAGAGAAAGACATTTGTTTGGACTGTGGAAGTAGAAAGTGTTCATTATTTGACTATAATACTAATCTGGAACTACTGTGACTTATTCAAAGTAGTTTTGTTTTACAATGCCATCTCGACAACGTCACCATTCTTGGCCGCCAGTACAATTCCAGATTTTAAATTTATACGGAAATAGAACTTTGTCAGGATCATTTTAGATTCAGTTCATAATAATGTAAGTTATTCTCACATTTACATTTATAACTTTGATAAATGATTTGTTAAGTTGTACCAGACTTGTTGGTTTTGCATCTCTGTTACTTAGTTTAAGTTTCAAGTTGCTTCCTTCAATGTGAACATTATAATGTAATTGCTTTTCTACCCAGTTTCACATCTTGGTATTAATAGAGTAGAAGAAAAATATCCACGAGACGGCAATTGTATGTGAATTTTAACTTCATGTATGTAACACTTATTTGTATGTTTATGGATTCACTTTTAGATGATGTCACTCATATCTTGCTGTCTGGGGAAACTGGTTCAAAATGCAAGGAAAATGTCTGAGAATGGGAAATCGGTAGAAATGAAAAGGTGAGATTGTTTTCCGAAGGCAGTCTTGCTACGATATTAATGAAGGAGAAATAAAATATCAGGATGGAAAAATTTACAAATGAGAATTTTCAGTGACCCGTTTTTTTTAAAGTAAAGTTATCAACAGGTCCATTATTTTATATAAAACGTGTTTCTTGAAAGATTTCTGATAGGCTCTATCCCAAAAAGAACATTATTTCATAGGATTACAAAATTTTAAAAAAATGAAATCATCATTATTATTATTAACTTTTTCCACATTTTGTGTAGTTTTTATTATGTATTGCTTCTAATATTATGCTGGTCACCGAGACAAAGACCAATGAAAATCTTAGCAAAACAATTAAAGTTGTGTATTCATCAATCTTTTTCTGTATCTCCTGGAATGACATCAAATTTGTTCAAATCAACCCTCCGCGGGATAGCGATGTAATGTAAGGATCAGCAAGTTCTTCGAATTACTTTTGAGATGATTGCGTTTGATCAGATTGCCGATCAGATGATATACTCATCTTTGAAAAACGAACATGAAATTGTATAATAATCTTTAGACCCTTGTGCATTGCAAGCTCAGATTTTACAGTTGGTTGAAGTAAATGAAACAGATTTGTAGATGAAAAATTTGTTAGTACAAGTTGATTATCAAATATAAAGCTGTTGTCAAACCCGGCAAATGCTGTTGTAATTTTTTGGGGCTGATATTTTGTCAGGAACAAATTTCGTTTTGCGATATCTGAAAGTTTTAACATCATGTAATATTGTGTTTTATATTTCTCTAATTGTACTATACGAAATTGCCAATTAGATATTTGAAGAATTTATAGCATATGATGGCAAATTTAAACTAACGACCTGTCATCGTAAACGATCTTCCAAGGTGTCAGCAAATATTCTGGTGTCATCCAAAATATAACCTGTTTGCTGGCAATGAACTAAGAGTTAATATTAATCTTAAAACTAAAGCTTCGTTCGGGATTATAACACCAGATGGTTATAAGATAAAAGTAAAGTCCAGCGTTGGCGCAAAGTTCACTGACATGTTTTTACATGAATTTATCTGGACACTGTCCAAGGATGATATTTCAGCTGGAATGCAAGCGTGTCATGTCAATGATCAAGTCACCGACAATAACATTGCAAATTTTCTTTGAGACAGGCGCTTAAACCACATCCAATACAGGATTCGTATGAGGCTAGCATAGAAGGTGTTGTCAGGAACATTAGAACAAAAAAAGTTCTTCATCGTGTTGGTAATACCGGTTATTTGATGGTTATGATCAGAGGAATAAATACGAATTTTATGAACTATTACTCGCGTCGTTTTATGAGGTATTTAATGGACCTATCCCCGAAGGTCTTAACATTGATCACATAAACGGAATAAAGACGGACAACCGACTTGAAAATCTTGACATTGTTACACAAGAGTAAAATACGAGACGCGGCAGAGGAGGTGGTATTAATTCCAAGAGTCCTGAAAATCTGTTACATCAACTAATTCTGTCACAGGAAAAGAAACATTATTTCATTCAATTTCATCAGCGGCAAAGTATTTTAATATTCATCTAACTTCAATAAAATATGCTGCTGATGGCACCACAAAATCCGCATTTGATAGAATCTTCTTCATTACGAATCACTTACCGTTGTATCGGCAACATCATTGTTTGTCAAGCAGTAATTTACATATTTGTTTAAAGCTTCTATGTCGTATTCGATCCAAATCTTAACATATTTTAGCATGTGATCTTGTTCAGTGTTACTGAGTAAAATAAGATTTGTTTTTCTCGTTCTACTTCGAAGTGGGCCATCGCATTAACATCACCACGAAACGTGTTTTTATAGCCTCTTCAAGTTGATATGTGTTTACAACATTAGCTCGAGTAACAAACCGCTCCATGTTATTCTCAACTATTTAACACAAAATTAGAGTGTTTTGCACTCCATTGCAATCAGCTAGCTGATCAAAGCTCGATCTTTAAGATATTTCTAAGATTTTCTCGGGTCAAGCAGCAGTGAGCCCATTTCATGACAGTTTCCTTGTCATATCTGACAAATATTTTTTTAATATCTTTTTCAAGTTCCAATACCTCAGGATCTGTTAACAATACCTCAAAGCCGTGTAAGGATCATATTCAACGATAAGATTAACATGCTTGAGATCCGTTTTATCATTGCTCATGAAAACTTTAACCGCGTCAAATAGCAAGTTCCTATTTAAGATTTTAGCTCGCACAATACTTCTTACTTCATCTGGCATTTTTTACTACTTCTATTAAATACAAGTTTTATGACTAATGTCGCTGATAAAAAATGATATGTTTCAACGAATGTCTGATCTTCGAGATGATCTTGATCATATGACACAAAGTATACCTCAGACCGCTAGTGGTCTACTGATTAATCAGAGTGCTTTTACACCGGATTGCAAAGCACTCCGAGTTCGATCTAGAAATATATTTGTTTCCTGTACCTGACGATCAACTCGCCGATGAACAAGGTATTATACCTCAACACGAACAAGTTTATGCTGCAGCGCAATCACGACACATTGTCAAGTATCACCTTGCAAAGAAGATACGAAATTTAATTTTACTGTCACAGAACATCAGATATTTTAGGAGATGCTCAAGCCGTTTATGTGTATTGGACAGCTTGAGGTTTATGGTCGTCAAACAATATAAAATTTTATTTTATTTTTGCAAAGATTTTAAACTTGTTGACAAATTTAACAGAAGATCGAAGACAGTATCTGAAATCGTTATGCAGACCCGTTAAATGCAAGTTTGTTCTGCTAAAATACGAAAAGATCTACGGCGATCTAATCAAAGATCTTTGATTGCACTGGTTGGTATCCAACTGTTAAAACTATCACCGTAACCGCGCCATTTGACCAAACTTCGTTTACCAAGGTTGTTATCACTCGTTCGATAACAATATATCTTGTGTTGTTAGTTGAAGTTCTTGCTCATAAAATCTTCCTATAACATCTTCGTTTGCAAGATCTTTTAGTTTGTATGTTACAGGTATTGAAGTTAGAATCTTATCAACGACAAATACTTCCTCGGAACAGTTCAGGGTAAAAACTTCTTCAAATGTTATTTTTTCGTTAGTGAAATTCTGACACGATCACCAATGTAAAACTTGTGTCTGAGATACATGTTCTCGTTTGCAAGAATCAGATTTTTATATCATCGTTCGGTAACATACCTGTTGTACTGTGTTTAGTGTTATTATAATCTATTATCATGGCTGGGAGATCATCAATATATCTGTTGGTGTTTTTTGCTGTAAGCTGCTTATAGATCTTTTATTTTATCGTGCGATTAACTCGTTCGACAACGACACTGTTTCCTTCATTACCGGTAACTTATTTTTTATTTTGTTTTTTCTTAGATTCTGATCGAATTGCTTGTTTTAAAAAAAAAAAACTCTAAGCCATGGTCGGTCCAGATTTTATTTGGTTTTCGCTCCGTCTTAACAATAATATCTTCTAGCGCATTTGTTATCGTCGATGCAGTTTTATCAGAATCAGGAACACTAAACACGTATTTGCTAAAGATGTACTGTGCAGTGTTCTGCATATCTGCGTTTTATATCGCCCAGATATCATCAACTGCGTTTGCGACGACCTTCCGTCGTAGAAACGTCTTTTTTTTTAGGTCTGTGTAGCTGAAGCACTAGCGTCTCTATCGAATGTTTACCAGGTGCACCAACGCCAAGTTTATATTTTGCACCAGTGATACCTTGTACTAGTTTTCTGTCAAATCGTTCTCGCATATTATCCGGTTTCATATCTCGTAATTCGTCTAGCATTACACGATCGCAGCCTAGTTTGTCGTCGACGTGATCGCAATAACGAATATCATGATGCATCGCAATTGCATCTACGGCGTTGTGAGATTCTTGTCCAGGTAACGGATTGTGATTTTCGTCGAGTTCCTGATCAATTGGATTCCATGGAACGATATATTTATGTCCTGGCAATGTCCAACCTCCCTTTGGTTTCGGTAATTTGCCAATAATTTTATGCATATCAGTTTCCTGATCCGATAACAGCTCTGTGATTGCAACGCTGGCAATAAGCAACTATCTTATTTTTTCCAAGGCACAGATCTTTCTTCACATCAACGAAATTACATTTCATTTATTTTTAGTCGCTGACAAAAATAACTTTATCGTCGGACGCTATTGTCGGAGTGCTAGCACTCTGGGATTGCATTGCACAACTACCAGTGATTGTATCACTGGATTTATATTGTTTAAGGAACATATTCTTCATCTTACCATTGACATCACATATACTTCGTAGCATTTTTCTGTTATTAGCGGTTGTTTCTGTTGTTTCATCGATGTTATTGGTTTTGGTTCTGCATTGGAGACAATATGTTGTCATTTTATGCTTGATGTCAGACAAAATTAATGTTAGATCGTTTACGATCCAAGTACAGCTTTACGATCATTGCTGATAGTAGGAAACGGGTAAACTTGCAAAATAAACTTTAGAAAGTTAACTGGTTCGCCATCAGACTTGGACGCTTGCGTCTCAGACATCTGGGAGACAAACATAACGCAATAATAACCACAAGCTGAAATTCCAACTGGCTGAAGCTGATTAGAGTTATAGTTTATATTTTAAATATTTTTTAAAGATGTACTGTTTAATAACATCACTCGGAGGAAGACCAAACGAGTCAAAGTAGTTGTTGTAATGAGCTACCCAGTGCGTTCCAGATCGGTCGCTGTAACTTGTATATTAATAACACAGCTTTGATTATTTTTCGGTGATCTATCAACTAACTCATATTTTGAAAATACTCCGATAAATCGGCTTATATCTTTAAGTTTATCAGCAATTTCAAAATTATTTAACGCGAACAATTTCATCTTCTCGTTCCCAGTAGCATCATTCCTCGGCCACGACTTCCACGAGTCCGTCTTCGCATTGGGTATAATTTCATTCCACGCCTATCCCTAACAGATTTGGTAATAGACCTTTAGCTATCCCTGCTAGCAGCGGGCCTATAAATCCACCTCTGACCGTGTTGCGGTTCATTCTTGTGGTTCTTCTTTTTTTGTCATAGGAGTTTGTCTTGCTCGTGTTGTCCGCATTGTTTATAATCATTGATCAGATAAAATTAGAGTGCTTTCCACTCCACTGCAATCTATTTACAGTAATTGTTTTATACCGTCTCCGGATACAGCTTTATTTGTTGCTCCTGATATTGCACCTGACGCTGCAGCTATACCTAACGTTCCTAGCACAGGTAATATCTTTTTCAGTAATGTTCGTGATAAAGTAGCTATCGTTGTTCCGATTGATCTACCAAGGATCGCTTCCGATCTGGTAAATCCTGTTATTTATGCCACTGACAGATCGAGTATAAAATGCTTACCTTTTAATATTTTGTTTATATGTCATTGTGTTAGAAGTAATTTTGTTGGAACGCGCTGAGTTTTGAAATCTAATTTTAGTGAAACAGCTTTTCGTTTAGCTATAGCTAACGCTAGATTTTTTTTATTTGTCCTTATGACATGTTAATATCATATGAAATATATTTCTTTTTTTGTTATATCGTTTGTTTGATAATATTGTAATGTTATTACACTTTACACTTGGACAGTCATCCTACCCCGTACAGCATCAAGTGTTATGTATCTGTCAGATGTTACAGGCGCGCAGGCGTATTATGCATCATCCGGTGCTTCTCCTAACGTCCATGTTACTTAAATGTCAGCGTTTGATCCAATAGCTAGTTCGCTGTGCTTGCTGACGTCAAAGTGAAATATCTGGTAAAGAAATCGAAATATCTGGTAAAGAAATCGAAATTCTTTGACAGATATCTGCGATCCATTGTCAGCGTCTTGATACTTTTGCATCGCCTCCATCAGATACATATAAACACGAGATAAATTTATGTTAGCATCATCTCCAAATATGCATTCGATCGCTCGTTCAGGATATTGCTGAGAGTTTATTTTGACAATATTCGTCTGACGTCAGCGTTATCAAAAACAGAATTGTTTTGTAGTTGATTATTACGTCGTTCTTGTCGTTGAAATACAACAAATATATGTCTCGGTAACTGTTCGCTATGCGGTGTTGTTATTTGCCATGTGTTATCACTCGAATTTGGTACAGCTATTTGATAAATCTTATGCTGTTCGAAATATATTTTTCTGCTGTAAGCGGCTAACATTGTTTCAAGTTCTATTAGTTTTGAGACGGATACAACAACTCGTGGAATCCAAAACGCCAATCGTGAAATCACAAATTGAAAATTATTAGCAGGATCACCAACAGCAGGAGCAGTTCTCATTAGACAATCGCTTTGATCTGCCCGGTCAAGAATAAGCGTTGGTTTTATACCACGAAATACCTTGTTATAGTCGCGGCAAAACCCAAATATTGTGCTCAAAGGTAGCATCATCGTAATTTTTCTTGTTCCGTTAGAAAACGCTTTTCGTGTAGCGTAACCTTCGTTATTTGTTCAATTTTTGACAGTAGTTTTATGTAAAATACGATTTACCACCGCTAACGTTGCAGTTCCAACAGCATCAGCTGCAGGTGGAGTAATTTCAAGGATATTACAAAGATTTGTAAGAGAAGTTCTTATTGTATCCGTATTTTCAGCTGCTGCTGCTGCAGCAATTCCAAATGTGCCAGCGTTTGCTCTAAGAAAATTTCTTACTATAACTTCTCTTTCGCCATCATTAGCTCCAGCTTCAAGTTCACCAAAATGAGCAAATTTGTTTGGAACTGCATTTCCACTTCCAGTATCTTTGAACCACATCATGTTTGTTGAAACAGATCTCGAGTAATCGTCTCTGAACGACACCACGTTAAGAATAGTGCTTGCAACTGACAAGTGCATAGAAACATCTTCAACGGTTTGATTAGAAAGTTGATATGGTGCGTTTTTAAACAAGCTCCATCCGTTATTAATAAGTGCAACTTGTGTATTGACGTCAACAGTATCATTAACATCTGTTCTTATACTACCTTGAACTTCAAGTAAAGCTTTATGAGGAAGTAAAAACACATCTTCATCTCGAGTATTAAATGTTCTGATTCCCATCGTGTAAGCTCATTAGAGTTCTCTTCTAGATATTCAATGTGCTCAACTCCGTTGCAGAGTCATCTGCGGTTATCTCATCGGCAAGGTCAAGATACTATTTTATAGACATTTTTATTGTAATTGTCAGACAAAATCGTGATTATTTTACAACCACCTAAAACGCAGCAACATCAAGCCGAGTGCTAGCACTCCGAGGTTTAGCTCGTGTTACCAGTTTCCTAAAAAATCTCTTCGCAGGCCAGAGACAACAATTTTTTGTCGTTGTTATCATCACGAGTGACGTATTTGATGATGGAGCTATTTCAGAAATAACATGTTTTATATCCGAACCACTTGGCACTCCACCTTTGATTTTATCAACTATCTTTTGTCCGACAGCTGTTCCTGCTGCAGATGCGGCTCCTGTTGCAAACGCTTTTGACGCGTCTAATACGATTGGCGCTACTTTGTGAGCTATTCCAGGTATATTTTCTATTATTTTTTAAAAGATATTTCCTAAAAAGCCACCTAAGATTTTTCTGTGATAAATGTTTCATAGTTTCATCTTGTTTATACAAAATGTCCGATAAAATTGGTTAGCTGTGGTGAGCTAGCACACTATGGTCAGTCGCTGACGCGTAGATGCAGATAGTAAGTCACAACTTCGTTGCTAAGATCAACCTAACGACCTGATAGATCGGTAAGTGTCATCGTGATAGATGATATTTGATTTTCGACACTAATAGGATAGTATATCATCTGTCTCGGATTTTGCAACATTAACGAACCCGGTGGAACATCAGAGCTAAACGAATAAATCGTTTGTCCTTGGCTACCTCGTGCTGTGTATGACCCAGCTGCAATAGAAAAATTTATCAGGATTGTATTTACATCTGTGTGATGTTGACGGCTGACTCTTGTTTAACTCTTCACGTTCTATTTCTTTCGCCATTGTCTCAAATTTTTTGGCAGCTATAAAACCTTTTCAGATCCTAAAACTCTATCAAAAACTTTCAAATATATCTTACCAATAACACCTTGTCGTACTATCTAATAATATTTATCAGCATCATTAATTTCCGTTGTGGAATCCAAATTATTTCTAGCCTCATCTGCTTTTTGTATTACACTATTCAATTTTTTTTAAAGAAAAGAATCTTCTTTATCTTTGGTCCATGATCGTATTTCTCGTGTATTTTCAAAATTAATATCTTTATTTATAAACCCAAAGACAGAATATTCTAAAAAAAATCAATTTTTCTGTAGATGGTGTTTTTATAATTTTCTAATTTTTTTTTTCTTGTTTACTTCCTCAAGGATCTTTTGTTTTTCTCGTTGTTCTCTCATTTGCTTATTAAATAACAAATATTTTTCTTTCATTTTTTGTAAAACCTCAGCTTGTTCATCAGGATCACCAATTCGCTCAACAATATCCTCAGCAATTTTCTTTTGTCCTTCCTCGAGTAGTCCTCGCAAACCTTTCTCTTTAAGTTGTTCTAGATCTTCGGGTGATATTTTATCAACACCGGTCTGCTTGCCTATTACAGATTTAGTGATAGGCTACAAGAGTCTAGAAGTTTCTTCTGCAGTTTGTTGTTGCCAGCACGTTCTCGCTCAACTTTTTTCTTAAACGCAGCTCTTGTTGACACATATTTCTTTACAAAATTTACCCGCGCCAAGTCCATTATTGTGAATAACACATTAATTTTATACTTCTTTACAGTCTAAGAATCTGTCAATTACGCGTTGAACCATATGTTTGGTATCTCTGGCAAGTTTATTGAATAAGAAAAAAAAACTATGATTTCCATGAGCTGCCTCATGATACAGCTCAACAAATTTGTCTCTGGAAACATCACCGCATTGCCCTCGCGATATATTCTGCACATTAATATTGTCCAGTTCGTTAAACAGTATAAAACAACCCGTATTTCTTCTGATAAAACGATCGACGTTAAAAAATACCTGGGCAAGATAAATTGCATTACATCTTCGGTTTCTTGACAACGAAAACTAAGATTTGATCTTGTCCATTTCAGCATTGCTCAACGGAATATCATCAAATACAATAATCTTATGTTCGTCCGAGTCTCGCTCGGCAACAGGAACAAGATCTTCAGGTGTCCTTATAACAAACATATCTTCGCCAGCACCATTTTCATTTTTTAGTTTTTCGCTGTACTTGTTCAGCTACTCATATTTGTCCTGCTGGGTATTTATCGTAAAATTATACACCCGATCGTAGCTGAATAAATCATTAACTAGCAAGTTCATTAATAAGTTTGTTTTGCCAGATCCAGTTCGTCCTACTATCAGATAATGACAATCCGGTAACTCAAAATTGTGTTTATTTTTTATTACTCGTTTGGTGGCAAAGTTTATTATGCTCATCATATAACATGTGTACAAAAGTTTGTCAGCAGCAATTACAATAACATGAGCTACTACACAAAATTTGGTACGTTAGACAGTAGTTCATCTGCTGAAACAACTGCAACAACAACAGATGTTGATCTAACAAATTATCTCAAGACATCCGGTGACATAATGACCGGCAACCTTATCATGTTAGATCTAGAAACAACATATTCTCCTGTCATCGTCAATAACACACAAGCCGTTAGTTATAATCAACTAACCACAGCTGTATCTGAAAAATTTCACTTGCCGGCAGCATAATAACCGGCAACATCAATATGAGCAATAATAAGATAACAAATATCAGCACATCAGATTTGTTAAACAACTCTGATATCACAAAAGAGGTAAGTTATAATCAGCTAACCACAGCAGTATTTGATAAACTTCCACTAGCAGGTGGGATAATGACCGGCGATATAAACATGACAGGTAAGAAAATAATAAACCTGGAGATAATTTATCCGCCGTCTAATCAAAATCTTTCTCAGGCAGTAAGTATCAACCAAAATACAACAGTGGCAAATTTAAAAATAAATAAAACCGGTGATTTTGTACCAGGTACTATTTCGTTTATTAACGGTGGTGAGATAATAGGACTACCGACAGACTTTCCTTCGAGTGGAGAATCAGATGCAATACCGTATGATTAGCTGAAAGGATCATTAACGGCGTACCTGAGACTTGCTGGAGGATCAATGACAGGTTCGTTAGACATGGGAGGTAAAGTGATATACAACACACAACTCGATAATACTCCACTGTCCAACGATAGCTGGGTAGCAAACGTAAAAATTTTTAAGACAAAAGTTTGTGATAAAATCCGGCGATACAATGACAGGCACGTTAGCCATGGGCGTCAACAAGATAACATCAACTGCATTTCCAATAAGAACATCGGATCTAGCAAACAAGAGTTACGTGGATGATAGGATAACTGGTTATACCGCAATACGAGTAGCAAAATCCGGAGACACAATGACAGGCACGCTAAACATGCGATTAAATAAAATAACAACAACATATTATCCAGTATCTTCATTTGATCTGACTAATAAATCTTACGTCGACGCGGCAGCAAATAATGCAGTTACTGTTGCAGGTACATCAGCTGATGCTCTTTATGTTAAGCGAACAGGAGGTACAATCACAGGAGCCATCGACATGGTAGCAAATAAATTAACGTCAACATACGTTCCTGTTGATGTATCTGATCTTGTAAATAAGCTTTATGTTGATAGTGTTGTTGTTGGCAGCACAAAACAAGCTCGCTGTAACGTCGGTTATATTCCACATCTTGTTGATTCGACAGATAATCTTTGGGGTTTGGTTGCAACGGCATCAACACAATATCCTGGAAATAATCCGAATTATGCTTTTCTTTTAACAGCGTCATATCTGGAGGTCCCGAGTGGACAACATATGGTGAAACAAGCAAATTTTGGATAAAAATTCAGTGCCCTGCTTTTGTTGCCGTTTGGAAGTTTCGTTTACGAGGACGATTAAATGCTGGCGTCGGCCGCATATACAACTGGAGATTAGAGGGATCGACAGATAATACCGCATGGACAACTCTCCACAGCACAACAGGTGTTTATATCTCAAAGAAGCAACAGTTTACTATCTCTGATGCTAATACGGTTAAAATTTACTTTCGGATATATGTTGTCAACGAAGTCCTTACCCGGGTTTGACAATGTTTCAGTTGTACGCGATCGACGACCTAGCATAGGTCGTTGCGATTTAGTGTAGGTTTAGTGTGTTAACATAGATCGCTATGCGATCCACTTTAATGTGAAATGGTTTATAAATAGCTGTTTATCCTCCGTCGATCAGAGTCGCAAAAGAGTTTCACAACACCATATTTGATCCTGAAACAAAATTAGAAATAGCTGACGTTGATCAGCTAGACCCAGAAAGCGCTAGAGAAGCTCAAGCAGTTAATAAAATCGCTACAATGAAAAGTTTAACACTCAAATACCTGATCTACAAGAAAAACGAAGATAATTTTGTCAGAGTTGCAGGCATGAGAGGTCCAAAGCTAAAAAAAGCTATCCGAGACTTTGATATTATAAGCAAGTACTGTAATCGAAATGATTGCGAGGAACAGCGATTACGAATTGAATCTCTGTTGACAAATACACAACTTGAGATTAACAAAGAAAATTCTACGACAATCGACAGGTCTAACCTCGTAAAAGCAAAATTTCATGGTGGTAAGAAACAAAAGCAAGATCGAATAAAAAAGGTTCGTGATGAACCTGACGAACTAGCAGAACTCAAATAAAATCAACTCACAGAAAATCGCAGCATAAGAGATAGTTTTGCTAAACGTAGAATATTTCATGAGTTGGGTATGGACTATCCTGACAAAAAAGGATATTCGAGGTAGCATATAATCATGATGACGCCAATCCGTCAGCGACAGCATATCTGATATTAGTAGATTCTCTGACAAACAGCGACCACAAAAAATATTCTTCTGAACAAAATAATGCGACACTGATAGCAGTAAACGCAACTGAGTCAGCCATTGAATCTTACAGCGATGCTGAACGAGATCTATTTTATCAAACACTCGGTGACATAACAAGTATTAGTAATACTATTAAACCCGTTGATTACGATTTATTTAATCATGATCTTTTTGTAAAGATGTCACTAAAAATAACTATTACAATGAAGCTGGAAAGTTACTGACGGAAAACAAATATAAAAATATAAAAGTTTTGATTGTCTTGTATCTAAACTTACCCGCAGATAGCATCAACTTAAACACTGATAAACGTGGACTTTTGTCTTTTGCAACAGCATATGCAATACTTGCACAACATATGGTACATAATAATATTAAAATTGGCGATTTAAGATTTGTATTAGGTTACATTGATTATGTAATAGATCTTTACCAAAATAACGTGAATGATGTCGCCGAAATACCAACTATTACTTAGGTGATCCATAGAAAATTTTCTGATGATGTTAGATATAACGATACATCATTTGAGGTATATGATGAATATAGGAATTTTCTTGCTGATCCTGTTAGTAGTAAATTTAGTGATCTGGTTAATAAAGCTATTGCCGAGAAAACGTCTACTTTTGAGCGTTAAAATTTGTTAGCGAAGTTTTATAATTACAGAAAAAAGATGTAATTGACTTTAACCATATATCATCCAGTCTCTTACACATCGACAGTAACGAACTGAGCAAGTACTACAGGTACTATCATAAAAAACTTTATTGTATCAGACGTGCCAGAAAATATTACAGCAGAATCATAAGCGTGTTAAACTATATCCCGATTGTGTTAAGAACAGCAGGAATAGCATCAGCAGGAGGAACAGTAAATCCATTACTTCCGATAGTGTCAGGAGCAGGTATTGCGTTATCAGCGATCAAAAACAAATTAAAAAAAAAAAATAGAACCAAAATATGAGAACAAAAACGCATCTTGTAAGACAGCAACAGCGATTTATAATAAAATATTGAATCAACTTCGAGCTTATCTCAGAGGTGAAAAGTTTATAATCTTTGATACAAGAACTACAAGTCAAAGATGATTTACTTGCTGATATGATACCAAAGAGCTTTAAATTATGAGAAACGGTATTCGGTAAATTTTGTGTGAATTTCAAATATAATGGAAGATATTGCAGTGGAAGATACCACGTTAAAAATAAAGAGAATTCTCTTCCAGGGTAAGCATATGACGATGATACTTAACGAAAAGTATAGCAAGTGCTTCAAAAATAGAAACAAGATAAAGTTTTCTCTTGTTTGTAATGATTGTTCAGATTATTTTGATAAACTTGCCATGATCACCAAAGACCTCGTTATAACTACTGACAATCTTTATAATCCAATATGCAAAACAAATACACAAAAATTACAGTAGATGATAAGCTAAAAATATGTTACGTTAATAAGACAATAGTTTCTCATGGAAACTTTATCAAAATGTTAGAACGTGATTCTCTTATCAGCGGTAAAATAAATATGTATTTGTTCTGTCATAATGATGAGAGTTATATTATTGCAAAAGCTGAGACGTTACAAATATCTCGAGAAATCTCTAGCAATTTTGTGTGAAATATCATATAATATTCTCTAGCAATTTTGTGTAAAATATATGAGTAGTGTTATAAAAGGGGTGTTTCTGCATCAAACGCTTTTGTGGTTGACAACGGCGACGATTCAATAACATGTCCTCGACGAGTAAACGATTATGAAATAGACGCTGTTGCCTCAACCAAGTTTATTTCGTAGTTGTTTAGACTAACTATGAGGGGGCTATGGGGGGGAGAATTATGTTGTCGTCCAATACAAAGGAGGGTTTTGGGCCAGGCACCTCCTTATTACGACTACTACAATAAGCAGTGCTCTGATCTGTACACATTAGGCGATGTCGCTTTTGGATCCAGCAACCAGCTTCTTTCCATTAACTATCGACTTTTGGAAGCCCTGTAGGCTATTTAAGTTCATGGATCAAAAACCCACTTTGAAAAATAAAGACAAGTTCCCACGATAAGGTAATAGAGTTAACAATATCAATCCTTTGACAGCCAAGTCCGATGATAATATGTGCTTTAATTATGTGGTGATCCTTCTGATGAATATTAACACATTTCCTTGGAAGATCCGTAGCATACAAGAAACAAAAGATATATCTGCTGTTAAGCTTGGTTCTTCTTTCTGCTAACATTAGTAGCCAAATCAGCCCTACTATTAATACACCCTAATGGTACAACTACACGTTTGTTCCTTATTTATTTCCTTATTTTCCTACATTTCCAAAGAAATTCAGTGCATTAGTTGTATGTTCAGATCCACCAAGACTTTCTTACTAATGTTAGTCATTAACCTGGACACAATATATACCAAAATCAACAGAACTTATGTTGCATTTTCTAGTAACCCAACCCCAACCCCCCATGCAGCCGAATCTCTCTCTTTTCCCGTGTCCTCAACTTTCAACACTCGTCCTTTAGGACAACCTAACGAGAAATCTTATTTTTCCAGGAGATAAATTCTAGCTCGCCTCTGAACTTAGACTGATTAATTTTACAAGGGAGATTATTTTAACATCCTGAATACCTTCTGGAAACACGCCCCTCGTCTAGCTTAGTCAATCAGAATTACTACTTCACTCGCCAGAAATCTTATTAATCCCACAGAAGTAAAATAAACTTTCCTGGTCTGCCATTATTAAAAACTATCACTTTATATTACTTTATGACACTTGTTCCAGACGGAAGAGAATCCCCTAAATATCTTCACTGGTTTATATAAATTCTGTCACCTACCTCTAAATTCCAAACAAGTGAAAACTATGTAGAACCCATAGTAAAATATTTCATGTTGTACAGTGAAGAGTATCAAATTCTAGTTTTATATAACTAAATATTATAACGAAAATAAGCATATGTTGATGTTGATTACCAACAATGAAGAATACTTAGCTTCGTCTCTTGTTGTCTGATTGAAATTATACGACAGCTGAGCAAATAAAGACTACGTTTAGATTAATTTGTTAATTACGTAGTTTTATTAGGAAGAACTTATACATACTTTCGATGATGTCTAACGAAAGTAGAAAATGACAAATAGATTCATTCAACACAATAGAAGATAATACTAATAAAAGAAATATCAGATATCTGACACCCACCAACCCCACCCCACCCCCGAAGACGTTATTCCAGTAGAAAATTAGATTACAATACATATAAAACAGTCGTGTTTCATGATATAAAATTAAACACAGTAAATCGAATAATACTTATAAATTGTTTTCATTATTATGAATCATGACAAACTGCATCTAACACTGGTATAGTATGATGTCCAAAGTAAATTAGGCGAAATGTTAAATCAGTGTATTGTATTATGGATTAGATAACAAAGACGAACGTCAAATATCTGATGATCATTGTTTTGGAGACATCTATAACAAATGTGTGCAAATATTTACAACACATGCACAACTGAGCCATATTCTTTCATAGTCTTTGATCTTAAATACTACAGTATTTAAAATACACCATATTATATATATCTTTAGAAATGTATTCAGTAAGTTCTGTATTCCCCCCCCCCCCACAATTCACAACAATATAAAGTGATAACCCAAGGCAATTCAGTAATATATTTATTGACCAATTTTCATGGACCTTGGAAGGCTGTTTTCCAAGCTTGCGTCAGAATCAATCTTTCATCCTGTACTTGTACATTATGCACTTGAATCAGATTTTCCTGCAATTCTCTTTTGTTTGCCCTCGCATATTCTAACTATGTCTTCATTTACCTCAAACTGTTAAATTCATTAGGATAACATATCAAATCCAACAGAAAGAAGAGTTCTCACAACAGCATATTCACTATATACTTGAGGGTCATACAGAAAAATGTCAGAAAAAATTAAACATTTAAATTCAGGCAGACGAAAGAATAACAGCACCGGTAGAGCCAGCCGTTCAAAGTAGTATGCTACAGTGACCATAAGTTCTCTTTTTTCCGGACATGTCCTCCCTTTTACGGTCCTTAAATCCTTTTACGGTCCTTGGATTATATTCACAAACCGTAAGTCCTATTTCATATTTTTACCTTGTTTTCTAGGGAAATAAATTATTTTGTTAAATTTACAAAGATTGTTGACTTCACTCTTTTCTTTTGTTACTTTTGTACGAGCCTACACGTAACACTCATTATATATGCTCATGATGGTTTAATGTATATACAGGTGCCGCAAACCGGAAACTAACAATATTCTTCATTCCAAATACTTATCAAGGCCAGTATCATTTTGTGCGTAAGGATATCCTGATACATCACATTCCGTTTGGCATGTCGACGGCACGAGACCAAATTAATGGGTTTTTCACCTTATTTTCTTTAAATAAAACATTGATATTTCATCATCATTGTTATTCTTTCTTAAACAATTAAATTCATCATTAAATACACGCATAAACAAATGGATGTACAGACAAGTCGAAACATGTAATTATTTTCAATAATCATTGTCGGAAATTAATCATTTGGTTATCGTTCAAGTTAAAAAGCCAATAGTTAATACATAATTTCTTATTTCTAAAAGCATTTCAAGAATACTCGGTTTTGACATTTGACATAAAGAAATTATTTCATTTTAATACACGGAAGATGAAACATCTTTGCACATTTCTCGATTTCATACAAAGATCATCCTCTGTCCATCTTCTCTACTACAAATATAATATGTGACAGTACTAATTAAAGTTGGTTTGACAGTTGTTGTTGGCACAAGCATTTGTTTTGGTCAAAAGTATTTGTACATAATAGTTCTGGCATAATACATATGCTGTGAACTTTAAATTGCATAACTGGTAATGTATGCCAAAAAGTATTGTCCGGAAATACTCGTTCAAGATGACAATTTTGGGATTTCATACAAAATGCTATTTTTTTAAAAATCATAATATTGTTTGTTTGTCAGAAATAACTGCATTTTTATTTCAGTAATATCCATGATTGCTGTTCAACTTCACTACACCGTCTTTACATATAAGCCAGGGAAAATCAAGTATTGTCTTTCTTGCTTAAGGGGCACTTAATTTCAAATATAATCGATGTATCACTTCGATGAAGTAAATATTCTTATCGACGATTAAATCCGATTTTTATCTTGAATATGTGAATATGCGTGATGTTGACGAAGGTTTGGGCGCAGGGTGCGCAAGCGTTGCATTACGGGTATTTGCGTACACAATCTTGACGTCCATGAAAACAACCCATATATATATATATATATATGTATATATATATATATATATATATATATATATATATATATATATATATATATATATATATATATATATATATATATATATAGTTTCAACATTAGGTCATATTTCAAAGTAGGCTATCGGTTCTGTATTCTCTAAATATGTGGTGAGTTTCCTCTGATTAATCATTAGCTTTGTAATAAAATGACAATAAAAATGTTAGCAATCTCCGTCTTCTTAATCAATTAAACATGCTGCAGAATTTCATCAAAATTCTCTCTCTCTCTCTCTCTCTCTCTCTCTCTCTCTCTCTCTCTCTCTCATGCACAATGGAGATAATACGGGGATGTGGAGTGAGAG